>JAWPHD010005827.1:0-155328 GCA_037043455.1 Cyrtodaria siliqua | reverse complement strand
CTGCCAGTGTCCATCTTTGTTTACATAGAGTTACATAATGAAAACTTGTAGCGACTACTCCTCTGAAACTACTTGACGTATTTTCATGAAACTTCACAGGAATGTTGCTCTTGATGTCTAATTGATCCTAGCAAAATTTCAGGTCGGCCGGAAATTCAAGATGGCCGCCACGGCTAAAAATATTTTTTCAAAAAACAAGTCTGTAGCGACTACTTACTGAAATCAAAATCAATCAGTAGAGCTTTTTTTTTATTTTTTATTTATTTTTTATTTGATTTTTAGCTCTACTGGCCGAAGGCCAGCAGAGCTTATGGGATGCCGAGTTGTCCGTCGTCCGTCCTTCGTCTGTCGTCCGTCGTCCGTCGTTGGCTTTAACTTTTGGCTCATTAAGACGATAGGGCCTTCATTTTTAATCCAATCTTTACCAAACTTTAACAGGTTGTTAATATCAATGAAAGCTTGGACGAGTTCGAAAACAAGCCAGATCGGACAAGTAACAGCGGAGTTATGGCCCTTGATTTAGTTAAAAATGCTATATTGCTATATTTTGCCTCGTTAAGACGATAGGGCCTTCATTTTTCATCCTATCTTTACCAAACTTAACCACATTGTTTATATCAATGAAAGCTCGGACAAGTTCGAAAACCAGCCATATCGGACCAGTAACAGCAGAGTTATGGTCCTTGATTTAATTAAAAATGCTATATTGTTATATTTTGCCTCGTTAAGACGATAGGGCCTTCGTTTTTCATCCTATCTTTACCAAACTTTACCACATTGTTAATATCAATGAAAGCTCGGACAAGTTCGAAAACTAGCCTATCTGACTAGTAACAGCGGAGTGATGGCCCTTGATTTAGTTAAAAATGCTATATTTTGCATCGTTAAGACGATAGAGGCTTCATTGTTCATCCGATCTTTACCAATCTTTATCAGATTGTTAATGTTGTTGAAAGCTCAAACAATTTTGAAAACCGGCTATATCGGACCAGTAACAGCGGAGTTGTGGCCCTTGATTTAGTTAAAAATGCTATATTTTGCCTCGTTAAGATGATAGGGGCTTAATTGTTCATCCGATCTTTACCAAACTTTATCAGATTGTTAATATCAATGAAAGCTCCAACAATTTCGAAAACCAGCCATATCGGACTAGTAACAACTGAGTTATGGCCCTTGATTTAGTTAAAAATGCTATATTTTGCCTCGTTAAGACGATAGGGGCTTCATTGTTCATCCGATCTTTACCAAATTTTATCAGATTGTTAATGTCATTGAAAGCTCGAACAAGTTCGAAAACCAGCCATATCGGACCAGTAACAGCGGAGTTATGGCCCTTGATTTAGTTAAAATATATTTTCCCTCGTTAAGACGACTTCGTTGTTCATTTGATCTTTACCAAACTTTATCAAGTTGTTAATATCAATGAAAGCTCGGACATATTCGAAAACCATTCATCTCGGACTAGTAACAGCGGAGTTATGGCCCTTGATTTAGTTCAAATTGCTCTATTTTGCCTCGTTAAGACGATAGGGCCTTCATTTTTCATCCGATCTTTGCCAAACTTTAACAGATTTTATGACTCTTTTTTTTTTTTTTTTTTTTTATTTATTTATTTTTTTTTAATTTTTTTTTTTCATATTTTTTTTTATTTTTTTTATTTTTTATTATTTTTTTTTTATTAGCTCTACTGATCAGAGATCAGCAGAGCTTATGCCGTGGTGCGGCTTCCGTCGTCCGTCCGTCCGTCTGTCCGTCTGTCCGTCTGTCCGTCTGTCTGTCCGTAAACTTTTATTTGTAGCGACTTCACAGCTGAAACTACTGGATGGATATTCATGAAACTTTACAGAAATGTTGCCCTAGAAGTCTAGTTGATCCTAGCTAAAAATCATGTTGATGTGAAATCCAAGATGGCCGCCAAATCTAAAAATAGATTTTTAAACAAGAGGTCAATGACCTTGAAGCTCTACTGATTGATTTTGATTTCAGGAAGTAGTCGCTACAAACTTGTTTTTTGAAAATTTATTTTTAGCCTTGGCGGCCATCTTGAATTCCGGCCGACCTAAAATTTTGCTAGGATCAATAAGACATCAAGAGCAACATTCCTGTGAAGTTTCATGAAAATCCGTCGAGTAGTTTCAGAGGAATAGTCGCTACAAGTTTTCATTATATTACTCTATGTAAACAAAGATGGCCGCTGACATCCATGTTTGACGTTGAATCAAAACGATTTTTGACAAGGACCAACATCATGTCATGCTGATCGTTTTAGAAAAAGTCCCATATCAATATCACTTATAGTTTTCAAGAAGTAGTCGCTACAAACTTGTATTTTGAAAAATTATTTTTAGGCGTGGCGGCCATCTTGAATTTCCGGCCGTCCTGAAATTTTGCTAGGATCAATGAGACATCAAGAGCAACATTCCTGTGAAGTTTCATGAAAATCCGTCAAGTAGTTTCAGAGGAGTAGTCGCTACAAGTTTTCATTATATAACTATGTAAACATAGATGGCCGCTGCAGCCATGTTTAACGTTGAATCAAAACGATTTTTGACGAGGACCAACATCATGTCATGCTGATCATTTTAGAAAAAGTCCCATATCAATATCACTTAAGAGTTTTCATGAAACTTCACAGGAATGCTGATCTAGCTATCAAAAACCCATCAGTAGAGCTTCAAGGTCATTGACCTCTTGTTCTCCTATCTTGTCTTGTACTGTCCTCATTGGTTTGTTCACTTGTTGCTCTGGCTACTGCGAAGGCATTGAGGACTTTGTGGCTTTCTAGGCTTTTTTTTTTATATACACAAGCATCTTTGCATTATACTAACATTGCCTATTAATGCTGTCTAGTATGTCAGAGGATATATCATGGTGGGGATGTTTTTATTTATCATTTTTAGCTCTACTGGCCAAGGGCCAGCAGAGCTTATGGGATGGTGTGTTGTCCGTCTTCCGTCGTCCGTCCGTCCGTCGTCCGTCCGTCGTCCGTCGTCCGTTAACTTTTGCTTGTGTACACTCTAGCGGCCACATTTCTGAAGCAATCATCATGAAACTTTGTCAGAATGTTTGTTTCAATGAAATCTCGGTCAAGTTCGAAAATGGGTCATGTGGGGTCAAAAACTAGGTCACTAGGTCAAATATTGGAAAAACCTTGTGTACACTCTAGAGGCCATATTTTTTACCCGAGCTTGATGCAACTTTGTCAGAATGTTTGTCTTAATTATATCTTGGTCAAGTTTGAAAATGGGTCACATGGGGTTAAACACTAGGTCACTAGGCAGGTCAAATACTTGAAAAACCTTGTGTGCACTCTAGAAGCCGTATTTCTAAACCAATCTTGATGAAACTTTGTCAAAATGTTTGTCTTAATTATATCTTGGTCAAGTTCAAAAATGGGTCACATGGTGTTAAAAACTAGGTCACTAGGTCAAACTTTGGAAAAACCGTGTGTACACTCTAGAGGCCATATTTTTGACCTGATCTTGATGCAATTTTGTCAGAATGTTTGTCTCAATGAAATCTCGGTCAAGTACAAAAATGGGTCATGTGGGGTCAAAAACTAGGTCACTAGGTCAACTACTTGAAAAAACTTGTGTACACTCTAGAGGTCATATTTGGTACCCAATCTTGATGAAACTTTGTCAAATTGTTTATCTTAATTATATCTTGATCAAGTTCGGAAATGGGTCACATGAAGATAAAAACTAGGTCACTAGGTCAAATATTGGAAAAACCTTGTGTACACTCTAGAGGCCATATGTTTGACCCGAGCTTGATGCAACTTTGTCAGAATGTTTATCTTAATTGTTTGTCTCAATGAAATCTCGGTCAAGTTCGAAAATGGGTCATGTGGGGTCAAAAACTAGGTCACTAGGTCAAATATTGGAAAAACCTTGTGTACACTCTAGAGGCCATATTTTTGACCCGAGCTTGATGCAACTTTGTCAGAATGTTTGTCTTAATTATATCTTGGTCAAGTTTGAAATGGGTCACATGGGGTTAAAAACTAGGTCACTAGGTCAAATACTTGAAAAACCTTGTGTACCCTCTAGAAGCCGTATTTCTGACCCAATTTTGATGAAACTTTGTCAAAATGTTTGTCTTAATTATATCTTGGTCAAGTTCAAAAATGGGTCATATGGTATTAAAAACTAGGTCACTAGGTCAAACTTTGGAAAAACCGTGTGTACACTCTAGAGGCCATATTTTTGACCCGATCTTGATGAAACTTTGTCAGAATGTTTGTTTCAGTGAAATCTCGGTCAAGTTCAAAAATGGGTCATGTGGGGTCAAAAACTAGGTCACTAGGTCAAATACTTGAAAAAACTTGTGTACACCCTAGAGGTCATATTTGTTACCCAATCTTGATGAAATTTTGTCAAATTGTTTATCTTAATTATATCTTGATCAAGTTTGGAAATGGGTCACATGAAGTTAAAAACTAGGTCACTAGGTCAAATATTGGAAAAACCTTGTGTACACCTTAGAGGCCATATTTTTGACCCGAGCTTGATGCAACTTTGTCAGAATGTTTGTCTTAATTATATCTTGGTCAAGTTTGAAAATGGGTCACATGGGGTTAAAAACTAGGTCACTAGGTCAAATACTTGAAAAACCTTGTGTACACTCTAGAAGCCGTATTTCTGACCCAATCTTGATGAAACTTTGTCAAAATGTTTGTCTTAATTATATCTTGGTCAAGTTCAAAAATGGGTCACATGGTGTTAAAAACTAGGTCACTAGGTCAAACTTTGGAAAAACTGTGTGTACACTCTAGAGGCCATATTTTTGACCTGATCTTGATGCAATTTCGTCAGAATATTTGTCTCAATTATAGCTTGCTAAAGTTCGAAAATGGGTCACACAGGGTCAAAAACTAGGTCACTAGGTCAAATACTTGAAAAACCTTGTGTACACTCTAGACACCATGTAGTACGACTCGATTCATCAATGGTATAACAGCCAGTAGAGCGTTCACAGGCCCTCTTGGGCCTCTTGTATTGGGATGACAATAGGTAGAAGTGAGATTTGGTGCACCCTAGAACCATTGGAGGCTTTATGTCACTGTTACGAGGCGGTAGCCCTATTGTCAACTATATTTATGTTTGTGATGTCACATCTTGCCTTTCATTCATCTTTGCAATTGTTGTAGGTTCTATGTGTGTTTGTGGCTGACTGTGGTCCTTGTATGATACAATTCTTGTAAAAAAAAAATTATTTCGATCCAAATTTTAATCGTGCAGACGACGTTTGTAAATGCCCACATTATAGACGTTACATACTGTTCAATTATATGCCGTGTCAATTATATACCGTGTAAATTATATGCCGTGTCAATTATATGCCGTGTAAATTATATTCTGTGTCCATTTTGGATTAAGTAGAAATATGAATTTCTTCCTTCAGTCATCCTGTCAAGTTTGCGAAATTCAGCGAAATTCAGCAGCAGTTATGTTTGATCAGTAGAGGTAAATTCAGCAGTAGTCGTGTTTGAACAGTAGAGGTAAATTCAGCAGTTGTCGTGTTTGATCAGTAGAGGTAAATTCAGCAGTAGTCATGTTTGATCAGTAGAGGTAAATTCAGCAGTAGTCGTGTTTGATCAGTAGAGGTAAATTCAGCAGTAGTCGTGTTTGATCAGTAGAGGTAAATTCAGCAGTAGTCGTGTTTGATCAGTAGAGGTAAATTCAGCAGTAGTCGTGTTTGAGGTAAATTTGTACAGAAATAATTCAAATTAAACAAACACAGGCATCTTTTATTTATTTATTAAGAAATAATAACACACATTGGTTATGCAAATCATTAATTTTATAAATATTTCTATGTGCATACTTAAATGAATATACTATTTGGAAAACGACCAGGACATCAAATTTATCTCGGGGCAGTATTTTAATCATGCAGGCAAACACATGCATGCAATTAATATCATACCTAAAGAAACCCAACAATGACAGAAAATTAAATTGAAGTAGATTTTATAGTTTCGCTATAAAATCCACTGTGTGACATAAGCTAAGGTCATATGGCGACTTTCCAGCTTTCATCGGTGGAGGAAGACCCCAGATGCACCTCCGAGAATGTTTCATGCACGGGTACCTCGGTAGATCCACTGACATTCAAGCCAGACGCATAATCATCAGAGAATGATTTTGAAAAGCCGCTGCAATTCTAAGCTATGATTTTTTTAAATTTTATGTCAATAAATATTGATATAATTTCCAAATCAGCTTGTAGAAGTCTCAGATGATTCCATTCCATACTATGACATTTAATATCCAACAAAGACTCAACAGAATGTCAGAAGCGCCCAGGTGTATTTTCATCTATTATTACTTTCAGTAACACATTTACAACACATAATTAGCCACACCTATAATAAATGTCAAACTGGCATTTGGTGCATACAACTGTGCAAGTAGTTTGCACAATATCTAAACATTTGGATCCATAAACAATTTCAGGGGAAAATACAAATGTGCCTATGTAATTTAATCCTGCAGATTACAAGCTGTCAGTGGGAAGAGGAGTGTAAAAATAGAACACAGTATACTAGCGATTATTTGGAGGTGTGCCTATGTAATTTAATCCTGCAGATTACAAGCTGTCAGTGGGAAGAGGAGTGTAAAAATAGAACACAAGCAATTTGACACAGGGTAACCAAACAAAATTGGCAGAGAACAAAAGCTTATGCTACATGCAAAATATTAGACCTAGCTTTTTCAGTTTCAGTTGAAAAGATTTATTTAAAGATGTTCCTATATTATTAGTTCTTTGGATTCTGGAAAGGGAGCATGGCTCAAATTCCCTGCCTGGAAATTGTGAGACCATGTCACCTTTCAAAGATCCAAATAGCAAACTTGTACTTCAAAGCATTTATTATTTATTTAAAAAACAAACACCTTTTCTTTTTCATTCGGCCACTAATCATTTAGCCAATTTCCTCATAGTGTGCCCCTATTTAACTTCCTCCTCAGATGTGACATGTTTGTTTGTTTGAATGGTGTTTTACGTCATTTTCAACACATGTAAGGTTATATATGATGATCGATTTTTTGTGGTGAAGGAAGACCACCGACCTTTCCTGGGTAGAACCAGTACAGATGTGACATGTAAGCATGTTTACTTACAAAATGTCAACACTAAATGGCACCCAAATTGCATTTTTTTTTAATTTGAGATCCTCGTTGATCACAATGATGGAGTTTTATCATCTTTAAAATTGCAAACAACACTAATTATTATTATGGCAAATGAATGAAAAATGCAGATAATCAGTATGAAGGAAATAGTCAACGGTTTCACAACAAATCTGCAGCATTATCTACTCCATTTTGTTTTTGGGTATTAAAGGTATGAGGCACCCATGGGGAAATAGTCATATGTTCAGGTTGCGAGATGTAGACATGGGCTAATGTCTACGGCACATTGACCAATCAAAACCAGAGAATTTTCTTTACTTTATGCAAAACTGTGAACCGGTAATCTCCGCCATTTTGTTTTTACGTATTAAAGGTATGAGGCAACCATGGGGAAATAGTCATATGTTCATGTTGCGAGATTTAGACATGGGCTAATGTCTACAGCACATTGACCAATCAAAACCATAGAATTTTCTTTTTAATATGACACATTTTCGTAAAACTGTGACCCCTGGACAGGGGGGAAAATCTGACTCCTGTGAAAAACAACTTTAGTAGAGCACTACATGCAATATAGCCAGCTCTAGGCCTTGTGACTTCAGAGAAGGTCTTCAAACTCGTTCCTATATAAGTCTATGTAAAATATGGCACCCCTGGTGAGGGGCCAAATTTGTCCTCGGAGTCACCATTTGAACAAACTTGGTAGAGGACCTTTAGGTTATTCTACAAGCAAAATATAGATCTCTAGCTCTCGTCATTGCAGGGTTATTTTTTTTAAACTGGGGTTTTACGGGACACAAACACAAAAAGATTATACGGCGACAACTATTTGTTTAAAGATTTTCCTTTACAACTCGACACAAAAAAGTTCAAAGATGGTTAAAAAAATAAATTCAGACTAGTGTATTATGTTTCAAGTTCAGTTTAATATGTTTGCATGCATTTAACAAATGGATGATAATTAATATACTAAAATTGTTCTTGCATACATCCAGGCCATCCAACTCTTACCATACATTTAAATTTCTGCACATTTTCTTCTTCTTCAGCAGATCACAAATACCAAGGAATAAAAACACACGATAAGATTACAAATGCACATACAAGTATATTTCTAGCAGTTCACAGGAACGTTCTATGTATAATATGGCACCTCTATGAACACAAAAGAACACAAAATGATCAGCGATATTGTAGGATAATTTTTTAAGCAAACAGAGCCACAGTGTAGTGTCCCAGTAGATAGTATGGTAGCCTATCAATTTGCCGTTCTAGCCTCAATGGCGCCACTGGAACATTGAACAGTATCTAGGGTATAGAAGTATGTAATACTTTGAACTTGACTTTTATGAAGAAAATAACAATAAATTACGAAGTTAGCTGTACTAATTACAAAACTTTATTAATAATTCTTTGTTTTGAGAACAAAATCTAGAAGGGTGTTCCGAACACTTGTTTCGCCTGCCATGTGCTTATTTCAGCAAGCACAATCGAACTATAAAGTTTGAAGACGGGGTTTGCAATTCTTCATAAATTATGGAGCAGTTTATTTTTTTAAAAGTTTATGAAAAGGAGTACACATCTGCATTGGATAATTGATAAGGAAGAACTGTATAAAGTTTCATGACCATAGGTCAATATTTTGCCAGGTTAGGCTGCAGGTAAAAGTTTCATGAAAAGGGGCATAACTCTGACAAAATGAATCAGAGTTATTGTGCATGTGTAACGAAATTCCTTTGGTTAAGATGAAGAGGTGTGTGAAGTTTCATGAACATAGTTCAAATACTTTTCAAGTTATGGCCAGTTATGAGCTTGGTTAGGTTGCAGGTTAAAGTTTTATGAAAAGGATTATAACTCTGCTAAAATGGAAGTCAGAGTTATTGATCGCGGGTAACACTATTCTGTGTGATAAGATGAATATGTGTGTGAAGTTTCATGAACATAGGTCAAATAATTCTATTGTTATGACCAGTTATGAGCTTGGTTAGGTTGCAGGTTAGTTTCATGAAAGGGGGCATAACTCCGCCAAAATGAAAGTCACATACTTTTCAAGTTATGGCCAAGTTAGGTTGCAGGTTAAAGTGTGACAGACGGACGACGAACAAAGTGATCCCTAAGTGTCTGCCGTACTACGCAGGCAACACAATAAAAGCAAAACACAAGTAATGAAAAACCTGTTTTTATGTTTTAATATAAAAGCTGTATTGGGAGGGTCTCATCATCTGATACTTTTTTTAATAACACCAACTTCTCATACAATTGTATGTCTAACAGTGATTTAGTGACATATAGAAATTGTGTTTACCCTTCAAAATACAAAGGGCTCGAAATAGGTCCTTAAGTTGTGGTAGCAAACAATGGCCTTTGCTCCAGTGTAAATGGAGTGCCTACAGCAGAAATCTGCTGTTACACAGGCTAGAATTCTGATTTTCTGATTCCGATGAAAGAAGACAGTGGGCCTGAAATGTTCATTCCTGATGGCACCATAATTATGACCTTTTTGTGTTATTGATTAGAAAATGTCTTCTATCAGAATCCAAAAAAAGGCCAGTTTGTCTAGTCAGAGTATAGCTAATCTGGCTTATCTGATAAAACGTTGTTTCTCCAGCTAAATGATTAAACAAATATATAGACTTATTAATTTTGAATTGTTTACGAAACAAGCCACACAGCTTATACAAATAACTCCTGATGGCGCGGATGACAGCGTGGCGTGGTCTTGATGGAAGGAAACTGGATAACACGATGAAATCACTCGTCTGAGCGGGCAGCCTCCATACCTGAGACACAACACTGAGACCGGGAATCAACCAGGTGTAGCGGTTGGCTCATTCCCCCAAGGAAAGAACCGGACCGGTAAAGTCTTCCCCACTTCTTAAGTTTTCCCCCCCTATATATTAGTTTGAATGGTGTTTCATCATCTTTAGCACGTTAGGCCAATAATAATGATGATCGATTTATTGTGGTATATGAAAACCATCCACTATTTACTGAAGCAACTGGCCCTGATTCCACCCCTTCCTTTAGTTTATGCTATCTATTGTGCATGTCACCCTGAATTAATACAGGAGTGTTTATTTATTTTGTATGGTGATTTACGTCATTTTCAACACATGCAAGGTGGAGGCAGACCACCTATTTTTCCTGGGCAGAACCAGTACTGCACACCTCCAGCCATCCGTAAGAATCAACACTTCCTCACAAGTCGAGCTCCCAGTGGAGATTCGAACCCGCAGCGGTGAGAGGCGAAGGTTTACAACGCAACGTAGTTAACCATTCGGCCACGGAGATGCTGATACAGGAGAGATGACAAGTATATAAATGTACTTTGTTGCTTAGACTGTTAATATGCAATACGAACAATCTTCAAAAAAACACAAAAAAAAACACAAAATCAACAACAGCATTAACATTTTCTTTGTTTAACATTAAAATAAATGTATGACCAGTTTAGTTGTATAATATACTATCTTGAACAGAGGACTTACAGTTTAACAGCTGAGCCACTGTAATTTATTATTAAAAACAGTAACAATCTGTCAGACAATAAATAATACACACAAATTTTACACTCCAATGATAATCTGCCAAAAATATTCTATTCAGTTTGTCCACATACGCTCACATTTATTACATACAAGCTCTATTAAGTCAACTTACAAGTTACCATTCATTCTTTTGTTACATACATTTACTTTTATAAATCATTTTCTTAAACTACAGCCCGTGCATCTTAACCTAATTTCCAGTTTGCTCCCTAGAATAGTTTAAAGCTTTAACCTAATTTCCAGTTTGCTCCCTAGAATAGTTTAAAGCCTTAACCCAATGTCCAGTTTGCTCTCTAGAATAGTTTAAAGACTTAACCCAATGTCCAGTTTGCTCCCTAGAATAGTTTAAAGCCTTAACCCAATGTCCAGTTTGCTCCCTAGAATAGTTTAAAGCCAGTTTGCTCCCTAGAATAGTTTAAAGCCTTAACCAAATGTCCAGTTTGCTCCCTAGAATAGTTTAAAGCCTTAATCTAATGTCCAGTTTGCTCCCTAGAATAGTTTAAAGCCTTAACCTAATGTCCAGTTTGCTCCCTAGAATAGTTTAAAGCCCTTACCGATAATATTAAAACACATCTTTAGTACAAGCTCTCCAATGAAGATGACACATATACCAATAAAACAGTCCATATACAGAATTCAGTCACACATTTATATCAAAACATATATATATATCAATACATATCAAAATAATGGCTCGGGATTAAAAGTAAGTATCAAATTTAACACTGACCAGCTGTCCTATGCAGATAACTATCAATAAATGAAGAATTAACATGTCGCCAATACTTAGATATGTCCGACCTATTGTTGATGATGGAGTATATTGACAATAGGTTATATTATAATATAGCTGCACGTGCTTTATTATACTGTTGCACATGTTATTGTTTGTCGGAGGTATAGTATTGGTTTGATTGGTTAAAATGGATAAATGACTGACAACTGGCGACATGTTAATTCTTCATTATAGTTTATTTGTTTTGTATGTATGGTGTTTTACGTCATTTTCTACACACGAAAGGTTATATATGACGGTCAAATTTTTTTTTTGGTGGAGGCAGACTCATTTTTTCTGGGTAGAACCAGTACTGTACACCTCCCGCCATCAGTAGGAATCGACACTTCCTCACTTACAAGTCGAGCTCCCAGTGGGATTCGAACTCGCAGTGGTGAGAGGTGAGAAAGTTTACAATGCAACGTCGTTAACCACTCGGCCACGGAGATGCCCCTTTTCTCATTACAGATTTTAAGGAGTCAACGCAAAAGTATTTCATCTTGTTTTTTCTTTATAAATAGTTAATATAATAGTTTTGCATTCACATCTTGATTTGCCAAGAACAAACAGATAGTTAAACAACAACTTTCACGTGCATTGTACATGTACAGTTATACAGTCGTGAAATAAGCATCATTTCATGTCTATTACTATATAGAGCTACCCAATGAGATGGCTGCATCATGTATGACTTCAATGTTGAATATCAAATGTCAACAATGTTTAAACAGTTTTTACAGAATTACCTGACCAGTCACAACTTTTTTTACTAAAAACAAAAATAAAGAAAAAAATCTGAATTACTTTCAAAATGTACTTTTATAATAGAATTTGAAGCTATTACACCTTATACACATGACTGACATTTTTTTTTGAAATGTCAAATCCCCTTATCTTTGCTATAATATGTTGGAATGAGAATTGAATCGGGTTTTATAGCGCACCAACACATGAAAGGTTATACTGCGCCTAACAAGATTGAACATGCCAGGGTCATCGTCCATTTACATCAAGATAAAATATGGAGAATGGGCCTAGAATCTTCTGCCCTGCATAACTGCTTAGTTGCTGCTCTGCAGGTTAGAAGGTTCCAGGCCCATTCTCCATGTTTTTGTTCTGCAGGTTTAGAAGGTTCTTGGCCCATTCTCCATATTTTATCTTGATGTATTGAATTGAATTGAATTGGGTTTTAAGGTGCACCAACACATGAAAGGTTCTTTGGCGCCTAACAGGCATGAACATGCCAGGCTCATCCTCCATGTACATCGAGATAAAATATGGAAATGGGCCTAGAACCTTCTCACCCTGAACTGTAGAGTTGCTGCAAATTCTATCGTAGAAACTCCATTTACGCTGGAGCCACGTTTATTGTTTTTCTGCCACTGCTCTTTTGATGTGAGCGAGATGGCACCTGAAACAATCATGATGAAGACCTTTTATGAACATGTACAAAAAATGATAAAATGAACATGAATTTGGGGGGATTCTACCCCTCTGCCTACCCCTCCAAAGGGATCTGCAGTGGCCTTATTCTTTGCCCCGTGACCAAACGGGCCCCCGGGAACCACACGGGGCTTATCTTGATGTAATTGGAATGAGAAGCTATGGGTTTCTACATTTTCAACAAATAATAGGCCCCTTTTGAATCGAATTGAATTGGGTTTTAAGGCGCACCTACACATGAAAGGTTATATGGCGCCTAACAGGAATGAACATGCCAGGCTCATCCACCATTTACATCAAGATAAAATATGGAGAACGGCCGTAGAACCTTCTGAACTGCAGAGTTGCTGCAAATTCTATAGTACACACTCCATTTACGATTAAGTCACGTTTTCACGTGTGTATATGCGGTGTCATGATAATGACCTTGAATTAGTACGATACAAAATGAATATGAATGTGGGGGTCCTATCCCTCTGCATGTGACGGTGTGTTTGTGAGATTGCAGTGGTTGTATTCTACCCCGGAAACCACACGGCCCCTTTTGTGTGACTGGTCACATCATATATATGTATGTAAATATATATACATGTATATACAATAAAAATCTCTCAAAATATCTTGAAAACTAAATAAACAATGAACGAAAACAAAGTTCACATCACAGAAACAATTTTATATTACCATATTAACTACCCCAACTTTACCTGCAGCAAATAAATTACTATATAAATACCACAACTGTGGGAGGGTGATAGTAAGAATGCTCACCCTGAGGATATGATTAATGCCCGAGGCAAATCCGAGGGTGATAATCAATTTCAGAAGATAGAACATTCTTTCTATCACCCTCTCATGAATGTGATATTAATTTTATTATACAGAAATCCCTTCAGGCTAAAATAAGGTTCATTTTCAGTACAGTTTATTGAAATTGTTAAGTACTTTTAAAGTTATTGTATCGAGTTAAAAATGGTAATTCCACCATACTGGGTCGATGATGTTGCCAAAACAGTATGCACATCAATGCACATATCGTAATTTTTTCACATCACCCTGTCATTTACTATCACCCTGCAATATCACCCTCGTGTCAGATAGTAAGAAATTACCTTTACACATTGTTCTCTATGGGGATTTTGTATTGGCGTTTTATGAGAGGTATAATAAATGTATTTATCACATACTGTCTATAAAGTCAAACAAAGGGCCATAATTCTGTAATAAATTAGGCAATCAACAATGTGTGATGTAGAGGGACATAATGCCATCAGTTGTTAAGTATGAAATTTGGTGGTGACGTCAACTAATTCTAGCGTAAAATCAAGTGCAGTCATTAAAGTATGCCTGGACTAAGCACAAAATGGAGAAAAATAATCCATCATGAGTTTATCCATGTGAGATAGGTAAATCTCACCCTCGGGATCAGAATTGCAACTAGGAACTCGGCAGAGCCTCGGTTCCGATAAAAACATTTATACCTCGGGTTGGAATTCCCTATCTTCACCGGATACCCATGAAAGATTCTTATAATCTCACATGGATATACTCATGATGGATTCTTATAATCCCATTTCTGAGGTAAATCATCCTAATGGGTTTAACAAATATGGAGATGTTCGGCCCAAATATTTCAAGGTGCAAAAGCAAGAAGATATTTCAAGAAAAACTGAGATTCAAAATTGCCACTTACCTCAACTGATATTATTAAAACGATTTACCTTGGACCCTGTGATCACTTGGTACTTATTGTTAACTTAGCATTGAAATGATTTTTTGCAATTAAAATATTGAAATAACCTGCCAAATAACGGCAATATTACACTACAAAACCATTTACCATAACTCTAGCCAGGTGTTCAGGTCATATAACAATGTATACGTGCTGATTAAATGTATCGATTTATTCATGGGTTCTTAAAATACCCGAGAATTAATATGCTTAAAATAAATTAAGAGTTGGCAACTCTCAATTTCGATGCTCCAGATTTTATGTTTGGCCGGCTGGTTAAACCCGTTTATATTGTGGCCATAGAGTCTGGATTATAGATATACCTCGTCGTTAGTAGGTTTAGAAACAGTGTACATCTGTTGCAAAAGCTGCCTGTTGAGGGTGAGATAGGGACTTTAAACTTACTTAAATCTAAGATATAATAGGATTATTACTAGAGTAGCGTGTTCTGCAAGTTTGTATCACCTCGAGTAGGTAAATGACAGATCAAGGATCTCACATGAGGCGGAGACTCGAGTGTGATCCTTGATCTGGCATTTACCTAAGAGATGTGATACAAACCTTCCAGAACACGCTACTCTAGTAATGATCCTTTTATTATATACCTCCTACATATGATTAAAAATATTTACAGTTCTGTTGCATACGTATGCAATGAAGAAGGTTTCTAAATGTTTCAAGGCTTATTTTTTGATAAAGCGTAGAATGGAAATGGGCATATTTTAATATCTGGGGGTGTAGCTACAGCTTACTAGTTAAAAGTTCACTGGTGCGACGTACTTGTTTTGTTTGTTTGACGTAACGTCGTCTTGACATTCTCGTGCACACTGGTGTAAATGAGAGCATTATTAGGAATTTCCCTGTTCTATTTTAAGTAGGATAGTGATAAGGAATCTATTTTTAGGAGCCTACTTATACGTATTCAGAAAACCTCTAGAGGTGATACAGGTTTTTGTATTCCTCTCTAAGAAAATGAAGGTACTATGTATATAATTATTGTCAATATGGTGGCGTATATTCCTGTAACTATGTATGGCAGGAACATATTTATTACAAAATATTTCTGAACCATTAGCCAGGCTGTAGTATATAAAGCTTAAAAATAATTAACAAATAAATTATAAAATAACGTGTATCTAGCACATTCTGAGTTAAAAAACAGTATATAACAACATTGGAATTTACATGGTAAAATGTCATAAAATAGGTTTCTACATTCATAAATTGGCAATAACCTTCCCCACACGGAAGTCCACAAATGGTAAAAATGTTTGCTTAACATTTCCCTATGACATCAACAACATGCAAGAATTCTACCACGTACCTACACACCGACATTTACCACGTACCTACACACCGACATATCCTCTTTACATTGTAGCTCTCAATACATGTACTACTTATTGTTTGTTGTTTCTTTTTTTAACTGTAAAGCCATCTAGTTTCACACACGTTATTTTATTGCACCTCGCACAAAATCCTAGGAATTTCATTGGATTAGAGCGGTCACATGGTGACCCTCTATTATTCTATAGTGGGTCAGTAGATTTCATAGAGGGTCACTAAAACAATATGGACTAGAATTTTGATTCAAAGTTTAAATTATTTGCAAATAGTTCTTTAAATCGTTAGTAACAAACATAATAAATAAATTTAATAATGTTTTTAAAATGTACCGGTCGTGACGTCAACGTCATGACGTCAAATTGCGGGAACGTCTCAATGACGTTGACACTCCATTATAATGGGTTAAATATCGGCGTTTGCCTTAAAAAAGGTGTTCGATGCAATAAATCAGTTATTGGGTTTGTTACTGACCCCCTACAGAAATATGTGGGGTCAGTCAGATGTATAGGGGGACTCAGCTATCGCCTCGCCCACTATAAATCTTACTGACTCCACATATTTCTGTAGGGGGTCAGTAACAAACCCAATAACTAATAATCAAGCACTGAAGTTAGCATCTTGATTTTGATAACCCAGATAATTTTGAATAAATTTGCCATTAAACATGTTAAATAAAATAATTCAATTATAATTTTTTTCGATATTAGTTCATTCTTCTTTGTTAACTATTGGTGCATTATAACCAATAATGTGTAAAAACAATTTACTTTGAATTATTCAAATAGTTATAAATAATTATTTAAAAATATGCAAGTTACCGTATGTAAAAAACAACAATGACAACTGGATCTCGAGAGATTTAAACAAATCAAGATTGCCATGGGTCCCTTTAAACGAAATTACTATTTTATGCCCATGTTTTTGTACGCATGTGAGTCTTTTACAGAACGGCTCCTCCAGAAAATATACGGAGGAGTTATAGCGTGTCATTCACTCCAATGTGATCAGTTAAAATGTTCATTAAAATATTATAGTGTTTTGAGCTGATTATTAACATAAACAAATCACTCAAAACTTCTTAAGATGTTACAGACCCAGTTGCGTTCAAGTACCCCAAAAATGCATTTAGTTTGCGTTCTGTTAGCGCTCCGTTTGCATTCCATTTTTATGAATGCATTTTTTAAAATGCAAATCATTTGCGTTTTTGAATGCATTCAGCGTTTATAAACAAAACTATGCGTTCATTTAAATGCATGGAATGAACGCAACATAATGTGTATGTTTAACTGCACAAATGGAGAAAATGCATTTGCGTTAGTTCGTTCAGTGTTTACCAATCGCAACATCTCTTATGCATGATGTCCAGTCATGTGATTTTTATCACGAGTCTGCGACTATTGTTTATGTGATCACATTGAAGAAGGGGTCCTTTTGTTGACATTATTTGGTGATGCACATTGATGATTATTCTGTTTTCTTCCGGGTTTATGTTAGTTACATCAAACATTTAACATGTTTGACATTATATAAAAATATGTCGGTTTTTTCTATCAACATTATTTTAGTTTCATATTGAAATAATACAAAGTTTATGCTACACAATATATTTCTCATTTTAAATCAGTAAAAACGAAAGTTTGTAATCGTGCTTAAAAACAAACATTTACAGAGTATTTCTTTATATTAAAATATTGAAAATGCTCGATGTTTAAATCGAGACATTAAATATCAACTCAAAAGGATAATATTGAAAGTTATCTGAAAAAGCGAAATGCATTAGCGCTCGTTTCGTTGTGTTCGTTTCTTCTGTATCGTTCGTTTTCAGCGTTTAGCATTTTAAAAACGCATTTATCGTTCATTTTTTAAAACGCTGACAACTGAAAACAAATGAAATATATTTTTAAAATATAGATTGTGCAACGTTCATTCTGCGTTCATTCTGATTTCACTTTCTGTTTGTTCAGCGTTCATTCTGCATTTATTTGGGGTACTTGAACGCAACTGAGTCTGTAAATATTGGCAGTAAACTTGAGTTATCACGGAGCCTGGCATGGAATATGTCAACATTAAAAACAAGCAAACAGGATCATATTTACATTTATTATACATTTGAGGACTTTAAAACGCTTCATGTATATAGTTTCAATAATTTTTACATGCAATAACAGTCCAACTTGCTCATGTGACCCAGTGTATTCAGCAACCAATTGTCTTATGCGACCACTCTTGAGACCCCCTCCCGCTCCCCACCCCATATCATTATTCTTCTAAATTTTAAGTGCAGTAAGCGACTTTTGTCGAATGCGCCCAACGACCGTCCGTTTTCACACCAAATATCAATAATTTCATTAAGTTACTGACATAAGTGGACTATCAAATCATGAATTATCACCTTATTGTGTCCAAATTGGATAACCACATCTTTATTTGTTGTTAACAATTAAACTGAGAATGGTTCGAACAATTTTTGTCGCAAGACAATCGTATCTATCGCAACATTCTCGGTCATTTCTGATTAAAGGATTATTATTTAAGGATATTAGCTGAGTGTGTTCTTACTGAAAGGCATCGCGAGATTCGAGATAATAATTGACCTTGACTTTTGTAGGGAAAACCAACATTCAATTTCCTTCACTCACGCAAAATTACCAAAAAATAGTCAACAGATGACCGTTCAATTAGGTAAGAGTGAAATAAACGTTTGTAATGAAACTGATTTTCCAAACTGACAAGTGCATCATAAAACATGCATTTACGATGTAATTTTCAGCTGAATATTTACCTTTGCTTTCGTCAAGGTACTTTAGAAGTAGACTCAAATTCGGATAGCGCTATATTTTCGGATACGGTTTTATATTGGTTCTATTCAACAAACATTTTATTAAGCGACCAGTTTTAGACACTCCCTTGAGTGGTCGCTTAATTCAAGGTTGACTGTATTAAACTAGTGTCACGATATCCCTTGCCTATGCAAAACCGATTTATACTGACAACTGATTTTGAAATAAAATATTAAACTTATAACCTGTCTGTTTTCAGTGAGGCGTTTTTAAAGTCAACAAGTAATAAACAATAATCACTGGTACAATACCAATTCAAAACTATACTTAATTAGGTCAATCATCATATATGGCCTAACATGTCATACAAATAATGCATAACACCATTCAAACAAATGAATTAATTAGGCCAAGCATCATTTTTTATGTTTACTGTAAAAGTGCCAAATCTCCTTATTACTGGAAATCTTATTTTAATTCGATAACTTAGATACATAGTTATGGTCATGAGAATTGAGAAAACATGGCGCTGCCCAAATGGTTTAGGTTCATCAACAGTTTTGGCACTAAACTGCTGTTGAAGATGTGTACTTTGTTATTCAGATTTTACATAGATTTGACAACATCCTGATTGTGTCTCTTATACTGAAACATATATAAAATACAAAAAAAAAAGCCACATCATTCTTCGAATAGTCAAGCTAAGAACAAAAGGACAACCTATTAACCCATTTTTTTTTAAGCCATGTTACAGTGAACATTGTTAGGCCTTAATTTCATTCCATCACATTTTACTGCAGTGGCAATTTTTGAGGGCACAACATTTTCCTGGATTCTATTTAAAGGAAAATTTGTGACAATTTCAGGGATTTCATTTTACAAAATAAGCAGACAATTAATATGTTTCTCCTCTGTTCAAAGTCATTCAGCTCAGACATCCTCTTATCAAAGAGCTTCAATAGATCCAAATATCTCAGACAAATTGATTTAGTGAGCAGAAAATAAACTGGTACTGAAATGAATTTATACTCCACGAATGTATGGATTTATCTACTTAATAAAACATTTGTAAGATACAGATTAGGATAATTTATGGATTTACCTGCCTAACAAAATATCTTAAATTGGTATTATCCCTGTGAATAGAACTGAAATACACAACTAACACAGTTAAACCAGCAACTCATAAATTGTATAGGGTACCAGCAACTCACTAAATGTATAGGGTATCAGTAACTCTTAAATGTATAGGGTACCAGCAACTCACTAAATGTATAGGGTACCAGTGACTTAAATGTATAGGGTACCAGCAAATTACTAAATGTATAGGGTACCAGCAACTAATTAAATGTATAGGGTACCAGCAACTCATTAAATGTATTAGGGTACCAGCAACTCATTCATTCAAAATATCTCGATCAGTTCACTGAATCATATCTCGAATGTATCTAGACGGAATCCATTTCGGTAACGTCAACTAACATGGCGACACCCTATATCTCCCACCGAAAGGCATTCACAGTCAAAATCCATATAATCATTGATGTCTTGCAATTTCATTCAGGCAATGGTTCTGTCTATAGTATATTTACATGAAAGCGCTGATAATACCTTACCTGTATTGTAATAACAAACATGCAGAGCAAATCATACACCAACACATTTGGCTATTTGACATTTTGTTTATAGCGCAATGTATTTTCAGTCCTGCTGACTTCAGGCTAACAAAATGTCATGATTTTGAACATAGTAATCCACTGAAATACATACGAGGCCTGATCCCAAAGAATGACATTGATAGGGAACCAGAAACTCATTCAACTGAAAGGAAACAAACTAATTATTCAATGGATAAAGAATATTCCAGCAAATACTCAGGGTATGCCTGGGCACTGTCAAATATAACAAATATCTTCGGATTCATGATATCATCCACACAGGAATCGTAGCACTTTCCATACGGGTCTTGTTTTGGATACAACGGCGGAGGTTTGCGGAGTTTGCTGGTTCCACCAACATACTTTCCCACCAGGACACGTGCCAGGAAGATTTTCGCAGATGACCTATCACTTTGGTCCATACTGGAAGTGATGGCAGTCGACGCTTGACCCGATATGTGTCGCACAATGGCGGGCTTGGGCGAAACTTTAAACATTCTCGTCAACTGAGACTGAATATTGGAGGGTGTATGGGCAATGTTTACATTTGGTGTAAAGGTTTGTTGACTGGCAGATGCACTGGAAGGTGTGTTTTGTACCAGTGTAAAGGCATGCAGACTGGAAGAAGAACTAGAGACGGGTGGTGTTGATATACTACCTATCTTGTGCAGGCTCTGAAGGAGCATAGCATTGGCACTGCTCTGGGAATTCTTGGAAATATTATTATTAGACTGGTTCATGCTACTTCCTGTTGAGCTATTTATAGAAGATGGTGTATTATAGGACAGATTGAGCACAGAGAAGTTGGAGCTCTGTGGAAATGCTTGATTTGTCATAATGGGGTTGATCTGACTGAGTGGCTGGCCAAAGTTCACATTCACTGGCGGGTAGAGCAGGGACGGAGATGGTGGAAGCATATTCATTGCGTTTGGCATCATCATGGATGAACGAACCAGACGATGTGCAGGCTTCAAGTCTGTGTACTGGTGAGAATAAGACGCATTCACTGCGAAGTACGACCCTGCAAAACATTACGATAACATTATTTAGTTGTCACACTTTAAAAGCACAGTAGTTGTCAATAATATGTATATTATTGATAAGGGCTATTCCATTAAAACATACAAGGGAACCCACGAAGGCACTTTTGAAACTGAACAATCACCCACAGATGCAACTTCCTGGGGTCCCATGTATGTTTTAATGGAATAGCCCTAATAGGTATATTATGCATCATGGAGGCCAATGTACAATCAGGTATATAAGTATGTAAACAACATGTTTCATACAAGGGCTATTCCATTAAAACATACATGGAACCCCACAAAGGCACTTTTAAAATTGAACACCCACCCACAAATGCAAAATCTAGTTTAAAGAACCAAATTTCAGAAAATATGATGTTTATTAAATTGCCTTCTTGGGTTCCTGGTATGTTTTAAATGAAGAGTCCTAAACAGAAATATATGGCAGTACTCAGTATTGGCTTTGCAGTGACTAAAAAAACAGTACATTTTTTATACATGCAAGCTTTTCGGATTATATTTTTATACACAGAAGATTTTCAGATTGTATTTTTAATACAGATTTTTAACTCGCATGTTATAAGAAATATATAGAGATTATTTAACTACTGTAATCGATTATAGGAAAATCCTTCATAAGATGGTAGGTTATTTTCACGAACGAGTGGATTGCACTGGATAGTACTTCCAGTGTTATCGGCGGATGACGTCGATGTCAGCTACACTTTACCGATGTCATGACTCAACGTCAGTTATTTTGTGTTTGAAGTTAGTTATTAATATTAAACAATTATGGATATTCTTTTACTGTGAAATCCCGATCTTTCACCCATACAAATGTAATATATAGCCATCTACCTTGTCCATACATAGTCCCATGTTTGCCACACAGTCGCCAATCAAAGCCCTTCCTACAGATGGCATCTACGACAGAGGAGTTTGTACCATGGAACAGCTGCTGTTCCTCCACACTACCAAACCCATCATTGTCCTGCAACATCTCGGTCTTCTTGCTGTAACAGTATGGCTCACAATGATACATGTGTATATGAGTTTGGGAACAACACATTCAAAACTGTTTGAGGAATAAATATGTGTTACACAACACAACGGGATGTGACGGCCACGACGGGATGACAATGTGATACGTGACGGGACGTTACGGACTGAGTGATTTGTATATATCCCCTACTTCACTTTGTGAAAGCGGGGTATAACATTATTATAAATGGAGGGACCATATTTAGTAGCGTGCACTTGCAAGTATTTAGTGATTGGATTTGTCTTCTACTGTATGGTTTTACTTACACTGTATAGTACTTCTACTGTATGGTTTCATTTACACTGAATAGTACTTCTACTGTATGGTTTTACTTACACTGTATAGTACTTCTACTGTATGGTTTCATTTACACTGAATAGTACTTCTACTGTATGGTTTCATTTACACTGAATAGTACTTCCACTGTATGGTTTCATTTACACTGAATAGTACTTCCATTGTATGGTTTTACTTACACTGTAAAGTGCTTCTACTGTATGGTTTTACTTAAACTGTATAGTACTTCTACTGTATAGTTTTACTTAAACTGTATAGTACTTCCACTATACAGTTTTACTTACACTGTATAGTACTTCCACTGTATGGTTTTACTTACACTGTATATTATTTCTACTGTATGGTTTTACTTACTCTGTATAGTACTTCCACTGTATGGTTTTACTTACACTGTAGTGTTTTCTTACACTGTATAGTACTTTTACTGTATGGTTTTACTTTTACTGTATGGTTTTACTTACACTGTATGGTTTTACTTACACTGTAGTGTTTTCTTACACTGTATAGTACTTTTACTGTATGGTTTTACTTACTCTGTATGGTTTTACTTACACTGTAGTGTTTTCTTACACTGTATAGTACTTCTACTGTATGGTTTTACTTACACTGTAGTGTTTTCTTACACTGTATAGTACTTTTACTGTATGGTTTTACTTACACTGTATGGTTTTACTTACACTGTAGTGTTTTCTTACACTGTATAGTACTTCTACTGTATGGTTTTACTTACACTGTATAGTACTTCTACTGTATGGTTTTACTTACACTGTATAGTACTTCTACTGTATGTTTTACTTACACTGTATAGTGCTTCAACTGTATGGTTTTACTTACACTGTACAGTACTTCCACTGTATGGTTTTACTTACACTGTATAGTACTTCCACTGTATCGGGTTCTGTACCCTGTGTACTGAGGTCACCTCCACATTGTGGTCGACCATGGATTGGAAGAATCTGACAACAACCTCTTCATATTCGTTTGACCCAGGCTGGAGCTTTACCAACATGTAACCCTGTCGTACACAAGCAATATGAGAATTATTTCCTCCTGTTTATGGATTACTTGCAATTTATTTCTTTTACATCAATTATTACAAGTGTGTCTTAATAATTCAAATGACAGCATTTTGTTGTCTTGATGAGGTGGGAGTTCATTAAAGGTCTTCATCATGATCCCTGTATTGTTTCAGGTGCTACTTGAGTGGTAACAGAAAACAAGGATCGTGGCTCCAGCAAAAAATGGAGTGTTTCGATAGAAGTTGTAGCAACTCTTCAGTTCTGTAGGTGAGACAGTTCTAGGCTTATTCTTCATATATCTGTCTCAATGTAAATGGAGGGTGGGTCTGGAATGTTCACTCTTGTTGGTGGCTTGGTGCCAAACTACCTTCTTGTGTTGATACGCAGTAAAACCCAATGCAACTCAACTCATGAGGGAGGAAAATGGGGAATCTGGGAGGAACTCATGTGTCTGAACGTTTCATCTAACCAAAGTAACGTTGTTTTGTACCTCTATCAACACCATCAACATTTCTTGTCCTCTACCTCCCAACCCCAACCTCATAAATCCCAGTCCCTACTAATTAAATTCATTAGAGCAGAGTTTCGGTTTCACAGAACAGAAGTTTTAGACTTTATAGTTCTCTCACAAACTGCAAGGTATTTTTACAACATTTTTAGGACATTGATTTCATACATGATATTTAAAGCAACAGGCTTAGAGAACATCAAAATGATTCTTGTTTATGCATGTGCAAATGGTGGAGTGAGTTTAAGCAACTTTCTGAAGCCTTTAATGTTACAGTATAAAATCAGCTTGAAATGAATTGTTTACTTCGTTGTTTATAGAGATTTCAATATAATTACATTTTTAGAGAAAATCCCAGAGAGAGGGAGAGAATACAGACAAATCCGGGATCTTGTCTTACTTTCAACTGGATTCCTCAAGGACATGGGACCGTCTGGTTAATGTCCCCTTCCATTGGACCAAGCAATGAAAGTGAGTGACTTGCTCAAGGTTACAAGGGAAATGCTCTGCAGAGGCATCTATACGGTAATTGAATTGAATTGAATTGAATTTCATAGTCGCACCAACAGCTAAGGTCAGATAGTATCATTCTAGCTTCTATAGTTGGAAGATGACCCCATGTGCCACTCTGGGCAATTTGTCGTGCATGGGCGGGAACCTGGGTAGAACCAGCTCACTGACGTTGCACAAAAAGCTTTTAGAACTCTTTGACACACAGGTTTGCTCCCTGGCTGAGGCGTGTTTGATGGAGAAATTTTGTCTTTCATCTCATCTCCCTCTGGGGTTGCTGCCCAATATATCCCAGTATAATGTGTTAACGGGATGAAAACGTAGATTTCATTTCATAGAATTCTGCTCTTCATTTCATAAAACCTGCAACCTTTCAGTAATGTGGCAAGAAAGCCACCATCACTTGACCACTCAGACACATCTTTAATAAATGGGGTTCAACAAAATAGAAAATTAAACCAAAACATTTCTACAGCCCAACTTACATTTTTTGTGACTGTCTTTTCATCCATCTGTTGCCAGTTTTCCGGACAGTCTAAGTACTTCCTAGACTGGTTCTCAGCTTTCATATACTTTTCTTCTTGATTGACCTCCCCTTGATCAGTATCCATGGAGGTGCCTGGTGACTCTGTGTCAGAAGAAGCATTCTTAAGGATCATATCTGATATATAATCCACATAGTCCTGATCCAGCTTATCCTCCAGTATCTCCACAACCATGCTGGGCAATGACAGCTTTAGTTCACCTGCAAAATATCGAAATCTGGTTAACAACAGTTTAAATTACTAGTAACACAACATTTTTTTATTTGGATTTTATAGCCTCACCAACAGGTCATATGTCAACTTTCCAACTTTCACTGGTGGAGGAAGAGCCCTCTGGGCAATTTTCGTGCATGGGAGGGCACATGGGTAGAACTACCAATTGTCCGCAAGCCAGCTAGATAGCTTCATCACATAAAGATTCCTAGGCCCACGAGGGCATGAACCTACAGTGGTGAGTGGCAAGTGATTTAAAGTGAAATTTAGGTAACAGATTAAATTCACCTGAATAATATTTGAATCTGGAAAACAACAGTTTTATTTGAACAACTTGCTAGTGCAAGCTTTGTCGATCATTATTATAATAAAAAAAAAATGTCTAAATCGGTTCAGCGGTTCTTGAGAAGATTTTTTAAGGTGGTAACAGCAGCCATTTTGGATGTTGTGTTGACCTAACTTTAACAAATTTGCAAACACATCCATGTGAAGTTTGGTCAAAATTGACCGCGCGGTTACGGAGACAGACGAACGAAAAGTGACCACAATAGCTCACTTGAACATTCGGCTCTAGGTGAGCTGAAGTTGTGTTACAGGATGTGACGTGACTGATTCTGACAGGATGGGACGTGAAGGACAGCAAGATTCCATTTCTTGCATACCTGATAATGTTATCTGCGTTTTACATGGGTGCTGGCAAATCTGATCTTACACATGGGGGAAGATAAAAGTCACGCGCATCAACAATGATGTCAATAAAGCCAACAGCTGCATGACATTGTGTAAATAAACATGCAGAACGTTTGTAATTGGCAACATTCAAAACATTAGTAGTTGGCAACGTTAACACACAAAATGTCAACGATACGCAAGAATACGAATCAATCATGGGTAACCGGCTCAGATGGGGAATTCCAACCCTGGGTATAATTGTTTTAATCGGAACCGAGGCAGATTATACCACGTGTTGGAATTCCCTATCTTTACTGGATACCCATGAAAGATTCGTATAATAGCCCCTACGTCTTCGAAGCGGGGGTATCCTTAATAGGATTGGAACAGAAGAAGAGTATATAGAGCTTTTTCCGTACTGATAATTCTAGACTCTGAGGGACTTCTGGTTAGTTTTGGAAATGTTCAAGTTGCTTAATATATAAAACTGGAGAAAAACATTGAGATAAATGTTTAATAATCTAATTAAAGACTGTTTTGCCCCATGTGCAACACACCACGTTAATTTCTTTTTTAATTGATTTGAATTGGGGTTTTAAGGCGCACCAACACATGAAAAGGTTATATGGCGCCTAATAGGCATAAACATGCCAGGCTCATCTTCCATGTACATAGAGATAAAATATGGAAAATGGGCCTAGAACCTCCTCACCCTGAACTGCAGAGTTTCTGCAAATTCTATCATAGTAACTCCATTTACGCTGGAGCCACGTTATTGTTTTTCGGCCACTGCTCTTTGATGCGAGTGAAATAGCACCTGAAACAATGCAGGGATCATGATGAAGACCTTTAATGAACATGAACAAAAAATGATAAAATGAACATGATTTTGGGGGGATTCTAACCCTCTGCCTACCCCTCCAAAGGGATCTGCAGTGGCCCTATTCTTTGCCCCGTGACCAAACGGGGGCCCCCGGCAACCTTACGGGGCATTTCTTTTTTAAACAAGAGGTCAATGACCTTGAAGCTCTACTGATTGATTTTGATTTCAGGAAGTAGTCGCTACAGACTTGTTTTTTGAAAATCTATTTTTAACCGTGGCGGCCATCTTGAATTTCTGGCCGACCTGAAATTTTGCTAGGATCAATGAGCCATTACGAGCAACATTCCTGTGAAGTTTCATGAAAATCCGTCAAGTAGTTTCAGAGGAGTAGTCGCTACAAGTTTTCATTATATAACTCTATGTAAACAAAGATGGCCGCTGGTAGCCATGTTTAACGTCAAATCAAAACGATTTTCGACAAGGACCAACATCATGTCATACTGATCATTTTAGAAAAAGTCCCATATCAATATCTCTTATAGATTTGAAGAAGTAGTCGCTACAAACTTATTTATTTTAAATCTATTTTTAGCTGTGGCGGCCATCTTGAATTTCCGGCCGACCTGAAATTTTTCTAGGATCAACTAGACATCAAGAGCAACATTCCTGTGAAGTTTCATGAACATCCGTCCAGTAGTTTCAGAGGAGTAGTCGCTACAAGTTTTTACTATATAACTCTATGTAACCAAAGATGGCCACTGGCAGCCATGTTTAACGTCGAATCAAAATAATTTTCCACAAGGATCAACATCATGTCATGCTGATCATTTTAGAAAAAGTCCAATATCAATATCACTTATAGTTTTCAAGAAGTAGTCGCTACAAACTTATTTTTTAAAAATCTATTTTTAGCTGTGACGGCCATCTTGAATTTCTGGCCGATCTGAAATTTTGCTAGGATCAATTAGACATCAAGAGCAACATTCCTGTAAAGTTTTATGACAATCCGTCAAGTAGTTTCAGAGGAGTAGTCGCTACTATATAACTCTATGTAAACAAAGATGGCCGCTGGCAGCCATGTTTAACGTTGAATCAAAACGATTTTTGACAAGGATCAACATCATGTCATGCTGATCATTTTAGAAAAAGTTCCATATCAATATCACTTATAGTTTTCAAGAAGTAGTCGCTACAAACTTGTATTTTAAAACTCTATTTTTAGCTTTGGCGGCCATCTTGGATTTCACATCAACATGAATTTTTGCTAGGATCAACTAGACTTTATGGGCAACATTTCTGTAAAGTTTCATGAATATCCATCCAGTAGTTTCAGAGGAGTTGTTGCTACAAATAAAAGTTTATGGACAGACAGACGGACAGACGGACGACGGACGCCGCACCACGGCATAAGCTCTGCTGATCTCTGATCAGTAGAGCTAAAAAACACAACTTATTTTATTGCATATATAATTACCGTATAATCTATTTAGAAATATGTATGATGTAATTGCAAACACTGCAAAAGTAAGAGAATAATTTGTCAGACTTTTCTGAAATGATGTTTCTAATTCTTAACTGAAAGAGGTTAAAGATCAGACTTAGATAATATACAACAAACAAATTCTCAGACACCGTTTTGTATATCTTCTTGAAAGAGAGCCAGCCCACATGGAATGAAAAGAGAGACCAGTCAATACTACAAGGATGGAATAACAAGCATGGCGCGATATTGACTACTACAATAGATGGTAGTAACTAAGCACAGACAAGCTTGCCAATCCATAATGAACACTTGAGCATATACATTATGGTCACAAATTAGAATCGTTATTGAAAATTGAATGAATGAATGGTGTTTATGATTAACTCTTAACATGCTAAGCTTGACTATAATAGCCTTTGCGTCCATTGTAAACCCATATCAGCCTGTGAGTATCTCGCAGGCTGATCAGGTTTTACAATGTCCAGCTGCTCATCAGTCATTTCTCCAAAACACCCCTTTGTCACATAAATGGAATGGTCTAAATTTAAAGAAACGACAGTCAATTATACATTCATAGCGGGTTAAAAAACCTTTAACATCTTAGGACATAATTATCAGGTTGGAATGGTGATGAGAAAAAATAAATGAATGAACAGTGTTTTACGGCACGTTCGTTGACACATAAATAGGTCATATTGTGCGCAAAAACTGATGAAAGATAAAGAAATTAAGTAGTAATTAAAAATTAATGTAAATATATAAATATAAAACTATTTACAAATGAAGGATGATATGGTAGTAATATAAGCTATTTATGTAAATCAACAAATGCCCATCAACGGGTATATAAACAAGTAAATATATATAAGAACATATTATGATTTATATAGTCTGATTTCTTTCAGGAATTTTAAAACAAGATTAAAATCTATAGTATCAATTAACTATTTCATAGTATTAACACTGTAGTACATTTGACGCATAGTATCAATGTCTACACATTCCAACAAGATATGTTTGACCGTTAACGGTGTAAAGCAGGGTATACATTCTGGTAATGGCTCACCTTGTAATAAATATGAATGAGTATAAATGTGTATGCCCTACCCAGCACCGGACAACTTCTTCTCGATGAATGGGTCTACTAGAAGAACGCCTTCTCCTAGTAATGGTTTAACTGAATGGAGTTAATTGTTAACTGACAAATCCCAGGCGGCTTGCCAAGAGTTACGAATATGTGTTAATACAACTTTTAAAATCAATATTAGGTAATTTGGCATTAGCTATATGTAAACCTAATGCTGTTTTAGCAGCACTATCAGCTCTATCATTACCACGTATTCCTACATGGCTTGGAAGCCAGCAAAAAATAATATTATCAATTATAAGAGAATTTTACGTTTTTAAAAGTTGAAGTACAACTGGGTTATCTTGTTTCATATTACCCAGGGCTTGAAGAGATGAAAGGGAATCAGAAAATATTACAAAATGGTCATTATCAGATTCCTGAATATAGTTTAAGGCAAGTTCAATTGCCTTAAGTTCAGCTGAAAAGATAGAGGACTTGTCAGGCAGGCGGCTCTTTATGCTGTGTTTGTGAACAACAGCTCTGCAGCTACCTTATCTCCATTTTTAGAACCATCTGTGTATATGTTGAAAGTTACTGTATTTCGATTTAATTTCATTAAATTTGCTTTGGAAGACAGTAGGGTCTGTCAAAAATAATTGATGGTGTTTCCAAAGTCCAGGGTGGAATTTGTGGTACTTTGTACTTGACAATAAAATTTAGGTCGATTTCAGTGTCTCTTAATTTTGGTTTTATTAATACGAAGACCAAATGGTCCTTTGGCTGGTGATGTACCTAAGGCAAGTCATCTTGGTACTGGTATTGGTGACCCATCCAGTGTTAGATGAGGGTCTTCATGATGTTTACGTAGTTGAAAAAAGTGCATACTATTAGTTTTAGATTTAGAAAATTTAAAACCATTGACATCCGACCAGGTCTGAAGTTTATTGAGACATTGTTGAAGTTGTCTCTCAATAGTGTTCATGTTTTTTGCATGATAACATACAACAAAGTCATCGACATATAGAGAGCAATCCACACCAGGATTGATGCATTTAACTATACTATTAATTTTTATATTAAAAAGGGTGACGGAGAGTATGCTGCCCTGTGGCACACCCATCTCCTGTTCATGAATGACAGAGAGGGTTGAACCCATTCGGACACGAAACTGTCTATCATTTAAGAAATTCTCTATATACAAATTGTTAATCGGCCTCTAAGACCAAGGTCATAAAGATCATTCATGATACCCTACTTCCATGCAGTATCATAAAAATTACAATATTAATGGTGATAAACAGGATTACTGGAAATGAAGGTGTACCGGAAGTAAATCAAATCCCATTGAGTCCAATGCAATATTGACAAAGCTTTCTAAGTTAGCCATTTTTCAAAATGAAGTTCAAACTAAGATTCACTTACATGTTCTTAGTCATGAGACCTGCCTCTCTAAAAAACTGCTGAGAATAGTAGGGGTCATGTGGCATATAAGAAAAGAAAATTCTGATCTTTGTTGATACCTTGAACAAACTGCATTCATTCGGCACCTCTTAAATGTGTTCTACTTTCACTTTCAAAACTGTCAAGTTGATAAATAAAATCATCATACAACCATGCAAATGGTTTTAAGCTATCACAAACAAGTCAATAAAGTCATTTCAGCCAGAAAAAACAGGCCTTAAATACTCAAAAATGCCTTTTATCACAAAAAAGGTTAGGGATTATCTATTTGGGAACTCCTTTCGACTACACCAGGCATGAATACCATAGTGATTTACTTCCTGTACACCTGAACCAGTGCTCCAGATAAGCAGGGGTCTGGAAATATTTTGAAAATCCACTTGCCCTGCCCAAAATGTCACTTGCCCCGATTTCAAAAGTCACTTGCCCCAAAATTAAGCTATGTCAACATGCCTCTTTTTTTTATGAGACCGCGCGCTAAGTTGAATACTATTACTGATTTTTTAGTCATAATTTTTTAAATGATTTCATTGTAAAATTAATGCTTACATTAGGAAGGATCAAAGCTATAGGTTGTTACCATTATGCACATATCAGTGTTTTCCTCCACCGGTGGTAGAGGGTGAGGTGGGTATCGGCAGGGATACCCCGATGATAAGACATCACTGATGAACATGGGGTAGGGAATTAGATGAACCGGGTGCCAACACGGTAATATTAGATATTGGGTAGATCAGTGTATTAGCCAGCCAACCGTGCAGCCGTCTTTTGCACGGCAGTTTTTTGAAAAATTGCGGCCAATATTTGAGGGAGTGGGTGGTTTTCCTTTTTAAATCTTTTTTTTTTTTTTGCTCAACAACACTTTCAAACTCTTACTTTCTCAATATTGTTATGTCTTGTATATATTTATAGAAGAAATATGACCTATAATGTATTTTTTTCACCTTTATCTGTAAAAAAAAATTACCCCAGAGACACCCACTTGTCACGAATTGGCGCATAACGCGTGTTTGCAAATTATTTTGCCCACCCTGTTTGCATATTTGCACACCCAGTTCTTGAATTTCTGCCTAATACACTGGGGTAGATCCTATGGAATTAAGATGTACATCATCGTCATGATGCTCCTAGTGCAGTAATTACAAAATGGTAGGCAGATAAAAAAAATGCATTATGTCAAACACTTTTTTCTACTTAAGACTACATCAGATAAAAAAAAGAAGTTTTTTCCTACTTTCACTTTCGTTATAGACATCACGTAGATAAATCAGCAAGCTCATTTTTCTGTGTTGGAAATTATTAGCACGGTTTATACCTAAATCTGACTGGTATGTTTTTTTTTTCCTGTTAATATCTTTTTGAGATGCCAGTTCTTAGAATAATTATCGAAAATTAGCCAAGGTCGAAGCAGATCTTGGATATAATGGCAAACATGCTTCAAAACAAAAACACACCATTCCGTCATTGTTCTCGGATTCATTCAAAACAAACATGGCATTTTGAATAAAAGCAGATGCACACTGATGCATTACGACATACGTCGATAGACCCTTTGCTCATCAAACAATGCCGTCAAATTGCCATCTCAGTAACTGATTTACACAATGATGTGTATTTCACACTAATCTGGTGCGTGACTTACTTCCTGCATAGAGGGGCTCTTACGGGTGTATATTTCACACAGTATATGAATTGTAAACACTGCACGTCTTCATTTGAAGATTGGCACCCCAAACCTTCCTCGGCCAATCAAATTCTGATAAACTGTCAAGTGGGAGGGATTAAACCATCACGAACAACACAGGTGAGTTTTACGACACTTTAATATCAGTAATTGCTAGCGGCAAAAGCAACGGGTTGTTAATTCCTACGCAATTATCGGCAAACTTCACAGTCAAGGCAAATTTTCCCTTGATTTTTTTATCTAATGCTGAAACGTCCATCGGGCAAGTGACGGACAACCAAATTTACGAAGGTCACCTGCCCGCACCCAAAATCCACTTGCCCGGGGCGTCGGGCAACCATATTTCCGGAGCCCTGATAAGCTTTCAGCACAATGTGTATTGTACGCATGAAAAAAGATTGCATTACGTATTTACATTTACACAAATTGATATATTCTTAAAAACAAGTTTTGGTCAAAGCATTAATGTAAAATGTTTCCTCTTTAGTCATACCACATACAATATTGTGTATTTCCTCTGGCATACACATTCAACACTGCTTCTGTCGTTTTTAATGGCATTAGTTTGTGTTAAACAGCTGACAATAATGCCATTTCTTCTTGATAGCATAACTGCTGGGGGCACGTGACTGTCATTCAATACCTCAAACTTCAATTCAAGCATCTATTACGACTGGGAGCACTCGATTTTTCTAACTCATTGTATAATTATGTGGGAAGCTGGTTCTCAGTATTTACCGACAAATTTTTAATGCGTTTTTGTATGCATTAATTCTATTTTTAATGTGTTTTTCGTGAAGAAATATCCCACCCATTCAACTTAAAACTAGTATTGGTATTCAATTTCCAGCTCCCATTGTAGGAATACAATAAATCTGGATACGTTCGCGTGCTAATAACTTTAGTTATATTTGCGGAGGGATGGCATCTGCGAATCTTTATAGCCGCGAACATGTTTCGGGATGATCGACCGTGGAAGTTTGTAGCTGAATGAGACTTAGTGAACACACCTGTAAGTAATGATACTCTATCTTCCTAGGTGATCATTTTACAATAAATCCATTATATAGTTTCATATTGCTAAATAAATAAATGTACTTTGTCTGCAATGAGAATACTGTAACTATTTTTGTTTTTATATTGAATTCAGCTTATTCCTTGATTACAAGGTTACTCAGTTCCTTTACATGGCCTACTGTACTTCATATAAATCATTTGGCGATTGACAGGTGGTATAGCTCTAGAAATATGTTGACAAGGTGAGCTACAAAACAAATATCAGCAAAGCAGGTTGGTCGAGATTCTATGCGTGTTACTTGTGCAGGGTTTCAAAAATGTTTCGACAAAGTGGACAATTGTTTCTTCATTTGACCAGTGATTTTCCATGAGAAAAATATCCCAATTATTGGGAAATTTAGTTTTCTTTGGATGAGACTGTTCTGTTTTCCTTTGATAGAGAATATCTTAGTTTTATTCTGCAGATTTAATTTACAAAAATACACTTACTTACGTGTAAACGAATTTGCACCATCGGCATCCGCGAACCTTTATAGCCGCAAACATGTTTCATAAAAAAATGTATTGTTCAACTGCGGAAGAACTGCAAATGTTTCCAGGTTTCCAGTACATACAGTCCACACTCAGTATCTCGAATTTCAAGGGACCGGGAGAAAAGTTTGAGTTATCCGAAGTTCGAATTAAACGATTTTGGCAGACTTGTCTTCAATTTTATTACCCTACCCACCAGTTTTACACTATACTTATATATTACCGATATTAGCTGACTTTCAATGAAATACATGTTTTCTTCCTTCATATATGAGACCTGTATTGCAGCATGCTACTTTCGTTTTATCAGTTTGTATATTCGGGCATAGCATGTTAAAGCCGTATAAGAAAACGTTTTGGTAATTAAATCAATCAGCAAAGTATTTATTATTTCATATGTTATTAAAATCATAGAACGACATGCATACAATGACATAATATCCTCACAAATTATACGTTTGGTCCATGTCAAATTAGTATAATTCTTATAATTGTTTTAACCCACGTGATTGCCTTTGTTTTCAATCTTCCTCGATAACAAGCCTTAATTTACCATGAAAATCAAGAGACCGGAACATAAATTAACAAACATATCACAATGATTTAATTGTTTGTGTCACAGGTCAAATCATCTCAGCAATTATCACCTTTTGTTTGCTTCACAATCAACTTCAGTGCGACTTGTGTTTGATCAAACTTGCATACGGCACTTCAAAATGAACTTCGAATTAGCGAGTGTTAATTACTGTATAGATTCCTGTTTGAGACCAGAAATATAGTTCAAAATAGCGAATAATTCGACTTGTCGAAATTTGACTTAAAAGAAGTCAAATTGCATATAAATAGAAGGAATAAAATTGGGACCGTGACAAAAATTCGACTTAAGCGGAAATTCGAAGTAAGCGAGTTTGAGTTACTGAGAGTGGACTGTAGTTCCGATTTTTGCTCCTAGTTCCACCCACTTCATTTGCATATGAAATTCTTTATTAATTGGGAAAATTACTAAGAATGTGTGTCTATAAGTTACCCAATTTCAACAACTGTTCAAAATTTTAACAAAATTGCCTAATTTTGAAGGCAAAGTTACTATATGTTCTATATGAAAAACCCATGTTTGTGGGACAGTTAGACTGACATAGCCCTATTATTAGTAACCACAAACATTGCTGCATTTTGTAATCAACCGTGGGTAAGACGCACCTGGCTTCTGACAAATGTCTGTTAATTAGATTTGATTGACAGGTTGGAACTACGTATTCTTGGGAGGTTGTTAGTTTTTTGGCCCACACCTACTGGGCTTTCTAATGAAATGCTCTTCTTTTTCTTTTTACATGTCACCATCACCATCATATAATTTCGTAATAATTTGTAAAACAATACTTACTTATTGGATAAAAACTATCACATGACCTGTTCAGACATTTGATCGACTCCTGAAATAAAGAGGAAAGTACATTTATATAAACCATTAAAATGCATAACTTAGTTTTCATATACCACATATTATAATGCAAGCAATAAATTACTGGTCATAAACTGAACGATATGCCCGCATTTTGCACCACTATTACTACGCACCTGGACAAGCTATTTAATACATGTATTTCAGGTGAACCATGGTATTTTGTACTACTGGTTTGTGCCAGGATACTTTATACTTTTCCGCTATTCTGCAAAATATATAGTACAGTGTTTTTTCTATATATTTTTAGGGAACATAAGATATATTGTCACAATTGGGAATTTTTAGCGCGAATTGTCATAAAATTGGGGAAAATACAGTAAAACATTTATTTCGTAATTGTATCTTTAATACTGTACAGTACACTTATTTAATAAAGCGTGACAATTCACGGAGCTATGTCTCTTTGTCTCCTGTTTTTAAATTTTCTTTAAACTATCTTTTTTCTTTCACCGAATAGTTAACGACGTTGCGTTGTAAACCTTTGCCTCTCACCGCTGTGGTTTTGAATCCCACTGGGAGCTCGACTTGTAAGTGAGAAAGTGTCGATTCTTACGGATAGCGGGAGGTGTACAGTACTGGTTCTACCCAGGAAAAGTGGGTGGTCTGCCTCCACCACAAAAACTCGACCATCATATATAACCTTACATTTGTTGAAAATGACGTAAAACACCATACAAACAAACACATTTTTCTTTCAATTGGCAATTAGGTTCGTCTCAAAATTGGGAAAATAATATGCTTTTGGCATTGGAAATATGACCCAGTAACGGCTATAAAAACAGCCCAAAGAAAAGCACTCAGTAGTATTATGGCTTTTTTCAGAACTTTTGGTCAATTTCTACTTCAATTTATACAGAGATACATCCAATCAAATCAGCTGATTACCTAGGACTAGAATCACAATGATGTTTTTAAACGGGTTGATGCACTATTTTCTAACAACATTTATTTAAAAGGGCTCTGAAAATTTTGAAAACAGCTGAAACAATTATCAAATACCATGAAAAATAAAGGTGATATGACCTATTGAAAATTTGCAAAGAAACGTAAATGGAGGCGGCCATCTTGGAATGATGTGAATCTTGTCAATTTTCTTCAAACAAGTAACACAAAAAGAAAATGATTTTTTATTTTGCCACTCCTGAAATATTCATACTTTCACCATATCCAATGAAAATCAAGTCATTTTTATATTCAAAATCTAAATGTCCCTAAGTTACTGTTCATTTTACTGACACCAAAAGCGCAATATATGTTTATTATTCTATTGTAATACTGAACATTAACTACCTTATCTATAATCTGGCACATGCTGTGCATTTAAAAGCTTTATTTCCATATCCTCTTATTTTTTGCTTAAAGCAAACGAATCACGATATGTGCTGTGCTTGGAAGCATTAGAGCCTAAAGTATTTTTGTTGGGTACGATTACATGGGATGCTGATCATGTTAGGGACACTAGGTTCCGCACTGAGGATTTACAGTTTCCCAGCAAATGCAATTAATATCACGTTTTTCATAAGTAGCAAATTTGCATTTGTTTATTTTGACTTGATCCTGATTTTTATATTGATCACAGAAGGCACATTTCCCACACTCCTATTTTTAGACTTCACAGTATTCTAGGTGTTATTTTTGGAAGTACCTTTTTTTTTGAATTTAAGTTTATTATAAAATTAATAATGTTGGGTAGAGGATTTCATACAATAATGTTGGGTAGGGTTTCATACAATAATGTTGGGTAGGGGGTTTCATACAATAATGTTGGGTAGAGGGTTTCATACAATTATGTTGGGTAGAAGATTTCATAAAATAATGTTGGGTAGAGAGTTTCATAAAATAATGTTGGGTAGGGGGTTTCATACAATAATGTTGGGTAGAAGGTTTCATAAAATAATGTTGGGTAGGGGGTTTCATACAATAATGTTGGGTAGAGGGTTTCATAAAATAATGTTGGGTAGAGGGTTTCATAAAATAATGTTGGGTAGCGGGTTTCATACAATAATGTTGGGTAGAGGGTTTCATACAATAATGTTTGGTAGAGAGTATCATACAATAATTTTGGGTAGAGGGTTTCATAAAATAATGTTAGGTAGAGGGTTTCATAAAATAATGTTGGGTAGGGGATTTCATACAATAATGTTGGGTATAGGGTTTCATACAATAATGTTGGGTAGAGGGTTTCATACAAGGCATATAATCTTTGGTTGTCGCATACATGTCAAGTAACCTTACACACAGGCTACACTCTCGTTAAAATTAAAGTGACATAACTGACTTGAAATAAACAAAACCTTAAACATTACACAAAATATACATTCTTTAAAAAGGTTAGCATGAGATATGAATGCTCTATACTAGAGGCTTAGCATACCCCTACTACTAAGATTGACAGATGACCAGAGGCTCAAAACTATATGAAGTTATGCTTTTATAACAGACATTACGTGGTACCGTCTTAATTCCATTAAGCGATGGGAAAGGTTATATTAGCAGGATTTTATAACGGATATTTTGACAATAAAGCAAGTTTAAAAACATGTTTGCGATAACCTGTTTAAAATTACCTATTAAATGTTTTAATTTTACAATATGCCAACTTTTTAAGCCGCAATTAAGGTTTTATTTCATACCCCAGCCAACCCCGTTTTCGCTTCTTGGAGAAGAGGTTGGATGGGGTAGGAAAGTTAATACTCAGACCACGTAATGGAGAAAATTAAGGAGTATACATTTGTATCAATATAATATTAACTAGAAATGTATCCATAAAACATGGAAGTCCCTGCTATTGCTTCACATATTAATAAAGAAATTGTTTTTCATTCCCAAGAGATGTAACACGGGAATTACTGTGGCGATCGGGCTAATTATCACTTGGCCGACACATTGTGCTCATATACAATTTGACCAAGTTTGGAGAAAATTGGACAACATTAATTTCGAGAATTTTCACTACTGCAAGGGCAAACTAGAAGGGTGTTCCATGGAACACTTATGTCGCCTGCCGTTTGCTATTATTTAAGCAAGTACAATCTAGCTATAAAGTTTGAAGACACAGGATGCATTCCTTCATGAATTATGGAGCAGATCTTTTTTTTAATTGTTAAAGTTTATGAAAAGGGGCATAACTCTGCATTGGAGAATTGATAAGGAGAAAATGTATAAAGTTGCATAACCGTAGGTCAATATTTTGCCAAGTTATGAGCCAGGTTAGGTTGAGTTATTGGTCATGGGTAACAACATTACTTTTTAAGTTATGGCCAGTTAATTAATTATGAGCTTGGTTAGGTTTCATGTTAAAAGCTATTTGAAAAGTGGCATAACTCCGCCAAAATTAGTCAGAGTTATTGGACATGTTTAATGACATACCTTGAGGTAAGATGAATTGAATTGAATGTTGTTTAATGGCTCATCAACACAGTATAGGTTATTTAGAGCCGCCCCAGAGAGAGGGGAAGGATACATAGGAATCCGGGAACCTGCCCTACTCTTATTATCGAATAGATTCCTATGGTTCTTTAACGTGCTCGGAGGATAGACCAATACATGGGACCGCCCGGTTTACGTCCCCATCGGATGGACGGGGCTAAGGGAAAGTGTCTTGCCCAAGAATACACCGACGAGGCCTCCGGTTACAAATCCGCCGCGCTACCGACTGCACCACGCCAGCCCTTAGGTAAGATGAACAAGTGTATGATGTTTTAAGAACATAGTTAAAATATTTTTCATGTTATGGCCAAGGTCTGATTACAGGTTAAAGCGTGACGAAAGAGAAAAGTGTCTGCCATGCTACGCAGGCAACACAAAAAGCTGGAATTACTGAGGTGAGACTAAGTTTGGAGAAGACTGGATAACAATTACCCAAGTTAGAAGCCAGACAACATGTTTGGCACAGACAGACATCTCGACGAATGGTACCTTAATGTTTTTCCTTTTGTTTAAGGTCAAAGGAATGACCACTCAATATAGTACAGTAACGGGCTTAAGTGGTTAGGAATAAATTGCATTCAATTCTTTTGTCTTACTATCACCTAAGGTAGTGAATGTGTGCACATATGTACAGACGCACGGACGTACATACAAATGTACTGGGGTAAACTATAATTATGTCCACCATTCTTTGGATGGCGAGTGCATAAAAATAAACTACATTATTTATTGTGCTTTTCAATTAAGATTAGCTATATAGATGCTGCTACATTGTAGTAATAAAACAAATCATTTTATACTTGTTCTGACTTGTTTTAATCTGTGAATTATTTCTAAATGAGATTAGCCATATTTATATCATTGCAGTATTAAAAGAGAATGTATTTCATCAAGAATGTTGTTCACAAATAATGAATATGAAAATAGGGGCTTTTAAAGCTGTGTTGAAGCAAAATGCATGGTGTAATTGGAGGAGGATTGGGAAATTGTGCAGTAGACATGTTTATTGTTATTACAAGCAAACTTAAGCATGGCTGCTGTGAAAGGTTTAGACCATACATTTATTTATTTTATGGAAATTTTATGGAAAATAAGATTTACTTTGAACAGTTTTTGGAATGTTATTGGTTTACAGATCTACATCTCTATTTTTTAAAATATGAGATTACATTCTTGGTGAATACTGCTTGTTTAAGCAATTTCTTTCTTTAACAAAAGGGCCAAATTGGCCCCGAATCCCTCTCTTGATAGAAAAAAGTCAAACAAGCATAATTTAATTACAGAATTAGACCATGCAGTTGAATTCCCGTGCCTGGCATAAAACGTTCAGGTCCAGTAAGTGTATATATGGTATAGGGTGGGGATCTCAACTGTTTCCAAATTATTACCAAGGGGCTATGTCCCCATTGGTGGGGATGGACCACGAGGCTGGTTATAGGGTGGGGATCTGGGGATATAGGTACTATGACCTCAAGGTTGCGACCAGACCCGGGGTCGATGCTGGCTGCATATTTGTATCCGTCTAATCATGCTCAGTAAGTGTATATTTGTGGTTTCAGAGAAGAAAAGGTTTTCTCAAGTCTATGTAAAACATGTGACCTCTGGGGTGGGGCCAAATTCTACCCTTGAGTCACCATTTGAACAAAATTCATAGCGGACCATAAGCGTTAACTAGGCTAGCGCTAGGATTTTAAACCCTTTAATCTGGCTAAAGCGCTAAAACCTCGCGTTTGCATACACATCAAAAGTAAGTTAAAAGAGTATGCTTTAATATTAACCTGTAGGGTATTAATATTTCCATATCATATGCATGCATTCTGCTTATTTAGTGCTTATAATTAAAAGTTGGGGTGCACAATATTCAAAACGTTTCAAAAATTGTATTTATTTAATGTAAGTTAATGCATATTGGAGTATGTGACTCAATCTCTGGCTGTTCCCTGTTAACAGGGTTTCCAAAGAAGCTAGAAAGATCGTGTTTCATTGTGAGACAAAATTTAGAAATGCTACATACACCGTGACTATCAATATTTTGAGTAATCGCACCTTTTGTATTGACTATTGTTTCATGTTGATCGAACAATCAAACATAAAATTGTCACAATTTACTTTGTTCCAGTTTCCGCTACTGCGTGTACAATTAATTAGTGGGCATTCCACATTTACCAGTGATCGTAAAGTTCAAAAAGATCATCGGCCTTTAAATAGAGCATCTCTGGCTGATTAATTCTTAAAACAGACAGTGTCACACTTCATGCACTTTCTGTTTTGATCAGCCATTTTGGCCGTAAGAGGGCGCCACGTTATTTGATGTTTTACCCGGCTCGATAACGCAGTTAAATATATGGATAATATTGAGCGCAGGGACACAAACTAGTTGATTGACAGCGAGAGGCGGAAGGGTGGGCGGCGTCTATCGCACAAGCAACAATTTGACAGCGGTTTTCAATAAACACTGCGATAATTAGTTATCGGTCCAAATCTGATTGTCGCTAATTAGTAACAACACCCAGCGGGATAAAGGTTTTAAAGGTTTTAATACACAAACTTTGTCCTGACTAGTTCTGCTGAACCCCTGGCTGGATTTCAAGGTAACTTTGCAGGAATGATCAGTACCAAGCCCCGTTTTGCATATCTTCGTCATGTTTTGATTGACAGATTTTTGGCAGAGTCCTGGCCCTTTAAAGGTTTTTGATACACAAACTTTTTCTAAGCTAGTTCTCTTAAACCCCAGGCTGGATTTCAACGAAACTTGACAGTGATGATCAAGTCTAGTTGTGTATATCATCGCCATATTCCTGGCATAGTTATGGACCTTTAAAGGTTTAAGATTTTAATACACAAACTTTGTCCAGACATTCTCCTGATCGGATTTCAAAGAATCTTGGCAGGGATGATTAGTACCAAGCCTAGATGCACATTTCTTGGATGTGTTCCAGTTGAATTATTTTTGGCAGAATTATGGCCATTTAAAGGTTTTAATACAAAAACATTTTCCAGACTAGTCTCTTCTGAACTGCTGGCCCTATCGTCTTAAAAAGGCAAAATATAGCATTTTTAACTAAATCAATGGCCATAACGCTGGTGTCACTGGTACGATCTGGCTGGTTTTCAAACTTCTCCGAGCTTTCATTGATATTAGTTTGGTAAAGATCGGATGAAAAATTAAGGCCCTATAGTCTTAACGAGGTAAAAGTTGACGGACGACGGATGTCTCGCCATCCCATAAGCTCTGCTGGCCCTTGGTCCTTGGCCATTAGAGCTAAAAATCTTTAGAACTGATGGATGCTCCCCGAAATGTATCCTCAACTTATCATATGGCCTTGTATCACCCAGCAGCTTTCAATCTACAGTCTCATCAGAAGTTTTGAAGTTATAACTCTGATTTGAATGATGACAGAGTTACGGTTCTTGCACTCTGCACTTTCTCTCATTACCCTCTATCATTATTTGAAGTTTCGTTGTAGTTCCACCAGTAGTTTTAAAGTTATACTCCAGACAAGAATTCCAAGTATAAAATTACAAAGGGAATTCCAAGTATAACATTATAAAGGGCAATAACTCTAATTCAAATGATGACAGAGTTATGGTTTTTGCACTCCCTCTCATTGCCCTCTATCATTGTGTGATGTTTCATTGCAGTCCCAACTGTAGTTTTGAAGTTATGCTCCGGACAAAAATTCTAAGTATAAAATTACAAAGGGCAATAACTTTAATTTGAATGATGACAGAGTTACAGTTTTTCCAAACTGCACTTCCTCTCATTGCCCTCTACCATTGTGGAAGTTTCAATGTAGTCCCATCAGTAGTTTTTAAGTTATGCTCCAGGCAAAAGTGTGATGGACGGACGGATGGAAAGACGGACGAAGCGGCGACTACTAAATGCTCCCCCGAACTTTCAGGGAGCATAAAAAAAACTGTCAAAATCTGTTCAGTGGTTTTTGAGAAGATTTTTTAAGGTTTTGACCATATATGGTAATGGGTGCAATCTTGGAAGTCGCATTGACATTATTTGTACAACTCTGAAAGGCATTGACCTCGGTATCATCCTTGTGAAATTTTTCAAAATTTGCCGAGCGGTTTCTGAGAAGTAAAATGTTTGAAGCAAAAGTTAACAACGGCCCGACGAATGAACGGACGATCAACAAAGAGTGATCCCAATGGCTCACCTTCGAGCCTCAGGCTACAAATTTTTACAAAAAATCATTTGGACTGAATTATGTATCAAAGATTTCAAACAACTGAATTGGATTTTATAGTCGCACCAACAGCTAAGGTCATACAACTTTCCACATCTCACTGGTTGAGGAAGATCCCAGGTGCCCCTTTAGGTAATTTTCGTGCACGGGCGGGCACCTGGGTAGAATCACATAAAGATGCCTAGGTCCATGAGGGATCGAACCCACAGTGGTGAGGGGATTTCAAGTCAGTGATTTCAAACAAAGTAAATGTATGAGGACTTACCTTAGCTTTCCCAGTCAGCACCAGTTTTACTCTCTCTTCAAGACATTTTGAGCATGTGGAATGACCATTTGGACATCTGGAGAACTTCTCGCCTGTCAGCGTCACCAGACACTGTGTACAATGACTTTCTTCCGTTGTATCGCTGAAATAACGCTTTTGCTTTTTCGGTGGAAGTGCAAAAGATCCGTGTGGGGAGGGACTTCTTGGGGAAAGAGTTTTAGTTTTGAAAGCACTTCCGGTTGAACCACTAGCGTCCTTATTTCGACCTAAACATGTTAATGACGATGACTGCTTTAGTTGCTGATTTTGCATAGATGGGGGCAAAGTCAAAGGATTGTATAAGCAAGTCTGATCTGAGGTCGATAATGATCGTTTTAAATAGTTGGATGAATATCCCAAATTTTTGCTATTATGATAGAAGTTGCCACTAGTTGAGAATTGTGGGACTGATGCTAATGATCCACCTGGTAAACCCAACACACAATTGGTGGACTGTACTGGTATATCAGATTTCTGCTGATAACCAGACTGTGTCACTGCACTAAAATTAAAATTAGACTGTGTCACTGGACTGAAATTAGACTGTGTCACTGGACTGAAATTAGACTGTGTCACTGAACTAAAACCAGATTGAGTCACTGTTCCAGATTGTGAAACATCATTAGCTCCAGATTGTATATGAGCACCTGTCAGCGAGTTGGGAGACCACATTGGATCGAGTGCCGAAAGCAATAAATGACTAGTTGCAAATGAGTCACATGGTTGAATGGATAACCCATGTGGCTTTTGTGTACGTTTGTCCGACAAGATAGCAGACACAGAGTGAGAACTCCCTGGAATTTTAGACACGTCTGCTGCCGGAGATGGGGAAATTCCAGATGAATCTGGGGAAGCCCCTGAGGTAGAGTTCACAATCACAGAAGTTGCTTGGTCTAACGATGAAGATCTGGAATCCAAGTGAGTTGAAAGACTGCTGTTGCTGGGATCTGTAGATGCAGGACTTGTAACGTAGGTACTGGTTCCCGTGTTACTCATCATGGTTGAGGTACAGCTGGTTCCAATGTCACTGATCACGGATGGACCCAAACTGAAGCTTGGCGGCGCCCATGTGATAACGGGCAAATTTGCATCGCTAGTTTGCTGCAATGTTGGCGGATTTAAAGTTATTGCTTGTGATGTGCATATTTGATTGTCAAATGTCTGCTGCTCACTTTGATGTGACGCATTGCTGTGAAGAGTGCCATTTGTTACACCATAATTGTTACTTGCCTCAATCGCAGTAGAAACACTTTTATCACAACTGTGAGTATAAGTACTGGATATTTGTGCGGTGGAAGCATTCAAAGAGTCTAGACTGGATTGCATCTTAGCAAAGGCACTGTTCATCAACGATGCAAATGATTCTGAAGTGCTCTGATTGGACATATTTCCAACAGTGTGAAATCCTCTTTTCTCGTCAAACATCATATTTGCAGATGCAGTACAGTAACCTCCCTTCATTACTGTGTCATCGCATGTTTTTGCAGAAAGGTCTAATGGACCTGCCGAATTATTTATACTGCCTAACTGAGGTACGCTATTGCACATCAGACGGGAATCCCCGTTATTATCCAATGACAGGTGTTGTGTACACGTGGTGACGCTCTGGCTGCGATTAAGCGTGGTACTTCCCTTTGTGTTATCATGGTTTGCGCCTGAATCATTGCGAGAAGCAGCAGTGTCAGAGTTGATTGTCAACGTTTCAGGTTTGGGTGGCGGTTTGTCCTCCGAAAGGAAGATGACATCTTCGCTATCAACCTCTATCTCTTCTTTGATCAGCACGACATCATCGTTGTCGGACTCATCTAAAACAAAAATATAATCATAAAATAACACTCTATTGCCCACTGTCAAATCTGACCATATTAATTTTGAAGGAAATGTACCTTTTAGAGACCTTGTAATTTATCAGAGATCTGCATGGATTCACCTGGGTGGTCTATCTAAAAAGTTAATCATGAGTGGTCTAATCCTGAGTGGTCAGTCTCATCCTGATTGGTCAATGTAATACTGAGTGGTCAGTTTTAATACTGGGTGGTCAGTGTAATACTGTGTGTAGTCAGTGTAATACTGGGTAGTCTGTGTAATACTGGGTGGTCAGTGTAATACTGAGTGGTCAGTTTTAATACTGGGTGGTCAGTATAATACTGGGTAGTCAGTTTAATACTGGATGGCAGGGCTTCTAAAATCGCCGGTTTATCGGTTCCCAGACCGAAATCCGTGTCTCCAGACCGTTTTTCTTTTCAAAATCTCTGTTCAAATCGGTCCCAGATATTGTATCTATCGGTCGTTAAAAAATCTACAATTGCCCCTCACACCTAAAATATGCCTTGCGGCAATATTCTTTGATCCATAACACGATTGTTTGTCACTCGCTGTGCGAAAGTAGGTCAATTTGGTCAATTTGGACTAAACCATTACCGATAGTAGGGCGTTTTCCGGAAGAGTATATAGCCATGTAGCATGCCTTTGATGTGTGATCAGTGAAAGTATATCACGCGTTCTGCCGGTTCACAGAAGCGAGTGTTACCGTCTGTAATATCTTTGATATACCGTTAGTCGTTAAGGTGTTAGCCTGTTTGCTTGTGTCGGTTGTTTTTTTTAAGTGGCCAAAGCTGGGACTGAAATTTGTTTGCGTCATTAAAATACCGAGATGTGTTAATTGTTTGTTTGATTTTTTTTTTACAATAACTTTAAGTATAATATTAATGACATGAATTAAGGAAAGTGATCAAACCTGACACCGTTTTTTTTTTAAGTCGGACCGAAATTGTTTGCGTTAGTCGTAACATTTGGTATTAATTAAGCTAATTAATGAAAAACGATATTACTCAAATTTATGTAAAATCGTATATAATCCGCTAGTCCGCGCGTGTTAGTCCGCGTTTTATACCTACCCGGTTTATTAGACACTTCCGGTTCAATTCCTCAAATGATCAACAATTTTAATATTGAGTGAAAATTATTCATTCAGTAAAGCGAAGACATGATGTCAGTCACTAAAATGTACAAATTGTGATAAAGTAAGTTATAAACAATACAAATATAATACAAACATACTTAAATAGTTCTCTATATCAATGACTGAACGGAAAAATGCATGGTGAAGCTGACATGGTGGGTGGGGTACGGCGATTTTAGTATTTTTTTCAAAATAAGTGCGATTCTTACGGCAGTTAAAAACCTGGACCGATTTGCATTTTAAAATTTTAGAAGCCCTGCTGGATGGTCAGTGTAATACTGGGTAGTCAGTGTAAATACTGGGTAGTCTGTGTAATACTGGGTGGTCAGTGTAATACTGGGTAGTCAGTGTAATACTGGGTAGTCTGTGTAATACTGGGTGGTCAGTGTAATACTGGGTAGTGTAATACTGGGTAGTTAGTCTAATGCTGGGAGGTCAGTGTAATACTGGGTGGTCAGTGTACTGCTGGGTAGTCAGTGTAATAATGGGTGGTCAATTTAATACTGGGTAGTCAGTTTAATACTGGGTTGTCAGTTTAAAATACTGAGTGGTCAGTCTAATACTGGGTGGTCTGTCTAATCATGGATGGTCTGTCTAATCATGCATGGAGAAGAAGATGGACAGTCTAATGACATGCTTTACTGTAAATGTGAAACCAGATCAAATGACCTGCCTCTTTCCCATTGCCGTAAAATATCCGAAACCAGACAAATTTTTAAAAGTGTAGATAACAAAGAATGAATAAATTTGCCATCATAACTATCTCAATTTCTTGCTTGATTGGCAGACAAAAATGCATTTACTGCAGAAAGAATTGTTGGTTTTAAGGTTCAATTACAATAAATCAACCGGATATGCTTGCATTGTGCAGTCGAAAGGAGTTCTGTATAAAAGAGTGGCAATATTTTTTTCTTAAAACCTTTTTTTTAGTGCAGTTTCCTCTTATTTTTGGGCTGTAACTTTATTTAATTTAACTGTATTCTGGACATGTTACTGATACTTGGAAATGTAGCTCATCCTACTTTGACAGTTTTATGTATACATTTGAAAAATGAAAGTAAAAAGGGTGTCATATACATGTATGCAATTGCAAGGGGTAAAAATAATGTTGACCTTTGACCCGGTGTTAGTATACAGCTGAAGAAATGTTTTTAGAAGATATTCAATTCCCCATTTCCTTTTCGATTTTGTTTTTAATAGCAGACATGTTTATTTGCAGGATAAAGTAAATTTCTCAGAATTCTACGAGGCAATTTTGAGTTTTTTAACAGGTTCTCAACATTCTTCCTTTACTATGGAAGGGGCATGGAGAACCATTTATGCTACATTATAACCTGTTAAGTAGGTGCAGTAGTATCCAAGGGCACATGTATTAGGAGATAGCATTTATGAATAATTAATTGAACATGCAGTCGTGCAGACCTGTGTTACGAGCATGTGATTATACATATCAATACATGATACCGGTACACGTACAGGAAGATACAGTAGATCCAATTCGCTTTACAAATCACCAAATAAAATAAAGTTTGGTTGATCAAGCCGACTGGTGTCGAAACATGTACAGTTGCAAAAACTTAACTCTATAGATGACCTGTAAGACTATAGATAACCTGTAAGACTCTACAGATGACCTGTAAGACTCTATAGATGATCTGTAAGACTCTATAGATAGCCTATAAGACTCTACAGATGACCTGTAAGACTATAGATGACATGTAAGACTCTATAGGTAACCTATAGGACTCTATAGATGACCTGTAAGACTCTACAGATGACCTGTAAGACTCTATAGATGATCTGTAAGACTCTACAGATGACCTGTAAGACTCTATAGATGACCTGTAAGACTCTATAGATAGCCAATAAGACTCTACAGATGACCTGTAAGACTCTATAGATGACCTGTAAGACTATAGATAACCTGTAAGACTCTACAGATGACCTGTAAGACTCTATAGATGACCTGTAAGACTCTATAGGTAACCTATAGGACTCTACAGATGACCTGTAAGACTCTATAGATGACCTGTAAGACTCTATAGGTAACCTATAGGACTCTATAGATGACCTGTAAGACTATAGATAACCTGTAAGACTCTATAGGTAACCTATAGGACTCTATAGATGACCTGTAAGACTACAGATGACCTGTAAGACTCTATAGATGACCTGTAAGACTCTATAGATGACCTGTAAGACTCTACAGATGACCTGTAAGACTCTACAGATGACCTGTAAGACTCTTCAGATGACCTGTAAGACTCTATAGATGACCTGTAAGACTCTATAGATGACCTGTAAGAGTCTACAGATGACCTGTAAGACTCTATAGATGACCTGTAAGACTCTATAGATGACCTGTAAGACTCTACAGATGACCTGTAAGACTCTATAGGTAACCTGTAGGACTCTATAGATGACCTGTAAGACTCTATAGATGACCTGTAAGACTCTACAGATGACCTGTAAGACTCTATAGATGACCTGTAAGACTCTATAGATGACCTGTAAGACTCTACAGATGACCTGTAAGACTCTATAGATGACCTGTAAGACTCTATAGATGACCTGTAAGACTCTATAGATGACCTGTAAGACTCTACAGATGACCTGTAAGACTCTACAGATGACCTGTAAGACCCTATAGGTAACCTATAGGACTCTATAGATAACCTGTAAGACTCTATAGATGACCTGTAAGACTCTACAGATGACCTGTAAGACTCTATAGATGACCTGTAAGACTCTACAGATGACCTGTAAGACTCTACAGATGACCTGTAAGACTCTACAGATGACCTGTAAGACTCTACAGATGACCTGTAAGACTCTATAGATAACCTGTAAGACTCTATAGATGACCTGTAAGACTCTATAGATGACCTGTAAGACTCTAAAGATGACCTGTAAGACTCTACAGATGACCTGTAAGACTCTACAGATGACCTGTAAGACTCTACAGGTAACCTATAGGACTCTACAGATGACCTGTAAGACTCTACAGATGACCTGTAAGACTCTACAGATGACCTGTAAGACTCTACAGATGACCTGTAAGACTCTACAGATGACCTGTAAGACTCTATAGGTAACCTATAGGACTCTACAGATGACCTGTAAGACTCTACAGATGACCTGTAAGACTCTACAGGTAACCTATAGGACTCTACAGATGACCTGTAAGACTCTACAGATGACCTGTAAGACTCTACAGATGACCTGTAAGACTCTACAGATGACCTGTAAGACTCTATAGGTAACCTATAGGACTCTACAGATGACCTGTAAGACTCTACAGATGACCTGTAAGACTCTACAGATGACCTGTAAGACTCTACAGATGACCTGTAAGACTCTATAGGTAACCTATAGGACTCTACAGATGACCTGTAAGACTCTACAGATGACCTGTAAGACTCTATAGGTAACCTATAGGACTCTATAGATGACCTGTAAGACTCTACAGATGACCTGTAAGACTCTACAGATGACCTGTAAGACTCTACAGATGACCTGTAAGACTCTATAGATAACCTGTAAGACTCTATAGATGACCTGTAAGACTCTATAGATGACCAGTAAGACTCTATAGATGACCTGTAAGACTCTATAGATGACCTGTAAGACTCTACAGATGACCTGTAAGACTCTATAGATGACCTGTAAGACTCTACAGATGACCTGTTAGACTCTATAGATGACCTGTAAGACTCTACAGATGACCTGTAAGACTCTACAGATGACCTGTAAGACTCTATAGATGACCTGTAAGACTCTACAGATGACCTGTAAGACTCTATAGATGACCTGTAAGACTCTATAGATGACCTGTAAGACTCTATAGATGACCTGTAAGACTATAGATGACCTGTAAGACTCTATAGATGACCTGTAAGACTCTACAGATGACCTGTAAGACTCTATAGGTAACCTATAGGACTCTATAGATGACCTGTTAGACTCTATAGATGACCTGTAAGACTCTACAGATGACCTGTAAGACTCTATAGATGACCTGTAAGACTCTACAGATGACCTGTTAGACTCTACAGATGACCTGTAAGACTCTATAGGTAACCTATAGGACTCTATAGATGACCTGTAAGACTCTACAGATGACCTGTAAGACTCTATAGATGACCTGTAAGACTCTACAGATGACCTGTAAGACTCTACAGATGACCTGTAAGACTCTACAGATGACCTGTAAGACTCTACAGATGACATGTAAGACTCTATAGATGACCTGTAAGACTCTACAGATGACCTGTAAGACTCTATAGATGACCTGTAAGACTCTATAGATGACCTGTAAGACTCTACAGATGACCTGTAAGACTCTATAGATGACCTGTAAGATTCAAGATCAAGTTCATTAAATTTTGGGATGTGATCTGTATTTTTACTGTGTTTACTGCCCAATATACAACTAAGATCAAAGTTTCAGGTTCATCTAATTAGTCCATCAAATTCCCAGAAAATAAAGCTGAATGCAAAAGTTGAGCTGTACGTCCTACCTGCTGTACTATTCAATGTACTTCAATGACCCAGGTTTCGCTCAATTATAGTGCTTCTATTTTTTTAAAAGCAGATTTTAAAGGGACAACACGCAATCTGATGTTTTTATCAAGCATCAATATTAGCGTCTCTACTTATTTATCAAGGAACATTTTGACTTTAAAACCGGCTTGCATATCATTAAATAAAATTTTGTGTTTTCAATTTTCTATGTTATTTGACCAAATTTTCGAAATATATTATTGGTGTAGTATTATCAAAAGTCAGTAATATACAAAAACAAATTTGGTTTATACTATTCTTATAATTATTATTAAAAAAAAAAATGATTGAAATAAATGCATGTTACTTAGAAAAAACTAACGGGACTCCACGAGTTTTCTAAAAATCAAGATTTGCCATGTGTCCCTTTAACATCAAAACTAAAACTTAAATTGACTATAACCCGAAGGTCAGTGATTGACCGAAACGTTGGTAATAATTGAAATAGTAAATTCACCCGATGTCAGTCGTTATGTTCTACTATACTCCTTACAGTTTCCTCGTTAAATTGACAAAGTTATGACTCATAAAAGTCATGGTCAAGGTAGTTAGTGGAATTGCTTTGCATAATTTATAGAACAGTATCACCAAATAAATAATTTAGTTCCACAGAAACAGAACTATCCAAAATAATATCCAATATAAAACAAATATTATTCAAGTTGAGTTTACCGTATCTCATGTTATGTAGTTCCTGAGAAACAGCCTTTTACATGCAAAAACTTAAACATTAACTGACAAATCAGTGACCCATATAATTCAAGTTTCGGTATCTATAGTGCATGCATTTTCGGAAATTTTAAGGATACAGGTCACGAAAATTCCACTATTTCGCTCGCCGTGACGAGTGCTTACTGATGCAGGACGAGTAGATTCATAAATTCTTTATCAATTTATCAATCTGACCATTCCAATATTACACAGGACGAGTAACTCAGAAACAAATTTTCCTGCCCTGGGATAGGTAAAGATTTAACAATGACCCCCTTTTCATTCGCCATCTGCGAAAATGTAGCATGGCTTTATGTAAGTCTAAAATGGCAAGCTGTCAAAATTTTAATTCAAAAGAGGGAAAAACACCCTTTTGTTTTCTCCAATTGCTTTCAAACCCCTTCTTTCAGTTAGAATGGTGTGTGGTTCCAGGGCAAAGAATAGGGCCACTGCAGATCCCGTTAGAGGGGTAGGCAGAGGGGTTAAAACCCACCCCAAATTCATGTTTGTTTTATAATTTTTTGTTTATGTTCATTAAAGGTTTTCATCACAAGTTACTATATTAATTAATATTATAAATGATTTATACAACAAAAACTAGCAGCTGTCAAGTTTTCCATACAAAAGTTTGAATCCACTGGGAGTTCAACTTGCATGTGAGAAAGTGTCAATTTTTATAGATTGGGAGAGGTATACAGTACTTTGGGAGAGGTATACAATACTGGTTCTACCCAGGAATAAGTGGGTGGTCTGACTCCATCACTAAAAATCAACCATCATACACAGCTTAAAATGTGCTGAAAAATGATGTTACAGGGAATGTAGCGACACAGCCAAACCATCTGTATTAGTGAGAGTTCTGAGATACTTGAATAAGGGTGAAAGAATTATCAAAATCGGATGATGAACAAAGAAGATATGAACATTTGAAGTTTCTGTTGAAATGGATATTATGAAGCGGCCATTTTGAGAGCAATGACATCACGGTTCTAGAATATTTATAAATATGAAAAATTACTGATTTATAGGGAAAAAATGAAACGAATGTATGAAAAATATGTAATACTTAATGGCAGTAATGCTTTACATGACCAGTAAAAAAATCATTCATTTGCAGTGATTTTCTTCGTTTTAAATGTTATTTATCAATATTCCATATATGGTAATATGGAACTATGACATATAGTTCTAAAAATGGCGGTTTCCATATTCGTTTTAGAACAACCTTTAACTGGTCATATCTTTTTTTGTTTATCATCCGATTTTGATAATTTTTTCACCTTTTCCCAAGTTTTTCAGAACTCTCAATAACAGAGCTTGTTTTGCCGTGTCGCTACATACCCTTTAAACAACAAACAGATTTTCATACCAAACTACAGTTACATTTATATTACTATCAGTAATTGTATTTCATTTACAATAATTAAATAGGATGGTTTAGTCTTGCATAATGTAGTTTGGTATGTTTTATGTTGTATAAATCATTTATTCTATTAGTTGTTTATTTGTATAAATAATCAATGACATTCTATAATATTAATTAATATGATGCTGTATAATAAGTAACTGCATACAGCACATAATTATGCACATTTAATTAATAGCAATTTTAAAACATTAATTAAGATGGTTTTATTCGAATTTGGATGAACACCCATGATATGATCTTCCCGCCCCTATACTAGTGTAACAGACCTATTTGATTATATCCATCTCAAAATAATGTGTTTACTGTATAACCCCACAGACTCTCCGAAAATAACGCTTTATTTTACTGACCTTCGACTAGAGAACTGCACTGAATACACCTTTTACCAGAAGAGTTATTAATTTAAATGGGGATAACTAGGGTAGTTTTCATAATTTAGTCACTTAATTATGGTTGAATCTTATCTTTGTACATTGTTACATAGCAGTATAACTAATTTAAATGATGAAGAATTGAGGAGTCTAAAATCTTAGAATAGAATAATACAATGTACTTTGCAAACTGTGGCAAATTAATTTTATCTCGAAAACTAGGGAACTATTTCACAACATGTTTAAAGGGGCACGCTTGTCTCCAAAATGGGTCAATTTTTTTAGATTGTTCTGATATTGTGTAAAATACAAGAGAGTCGACTTATAAATAAAGATTAATAAATTAAAACACGTGTAAACAAACAAATACCCTCAAAAACATTTAAATTGTACAATTCTTATTCATTACCTTTAGGTCTAGTTTACGTTCAATCAAAACATTTAAGGAAAAGTATCCTATATTTTTGCGCTTTGTTTACATAGGTAAAACAAACATTGTTTTTTATTTGAATAAATAATCATAAATAAATTGAACTAAATGTCATACAACAGTTTTATACTCTCTTTAAAAGGTCTCATAGAAAAATGGGTTCCTTCACATGACATTATCTTGTTTAATTAAGTCTTAATTATCCCCATGCTTTTTTAAACTAGCAGGGTGTTCCAAGGAACGTTTGTGTCGCCAGCTTACTGGTATTTCAACAACACTTGTGTCGCCTGCTTACTGTTATTTCAACAACACTTGTCGCCTGCTTACTGGTATTTCAACAACAATTGTGTCGCCTGTTTACTGGTATTTCAACAATACTTGTCGCCTGCTTACTGGTATTTCAACAACACTTGTCGCCTGCTTACCGGTATTTCAACAACACTTGTGTCGCCTGCTTACTGGTATTTCAACAAGGACAATCTAAACTATAAAGTTTAAGACAGGGGATTCAATCCTTCATGAATTATGGAGCAGATGTTTTTTAAATTGTTTAAGTTTAAGGAAAGGGACATAACTCTGCATTGGTCCTAATTGATAAGGAAGAAATGTATACAGTTGCATGACCATAGGTCAATATTTTGCCAAGTTATGAGCTAAGTCTGGTTGCAGGTTAAAGTTTTTTATGATTTTGCCAAAATGGAAGTCCGAGTTATTCAATAGGTCAATGGCATTGAATAAGTGATATAAAGTTTCATGACTTTTGCCAAGTTGTGGATAGTTATATTAAAGCTTGGTTATGTTTTATGAAAAGGGGCATAATGCCAAAATGGAAGTCCAGAGTTATTGGACATGTGTAACGACATTCCTTCAAGTAAGATGAGGTCAAGTGTGAACATAGGTCAAATACTTTTCAAGTTATGGCCAAAGTTAGGATGCAGGTTAAAGTTCAACGGACGACGACAATGGACAACGGTAAAAGTGAACCCTACTGTGCATTTCAGGGTGCCTGGACGTCGAATATGAATCAAGATTTTTTTATTACTTGCTATATGTTTTCATACCTGGTATAGTTAGATAGAATGAAAATAGATGCTCCTGGATCTGTTTACAATCTTGCCATAGCCATCCTTCACAAAGCCTAAAATTCATTTTGACACCCTTAATTACATTGTAAAAATTAAAACAACATGGCGCATGTCTGTTTCTAGGGTTCGGATGGTACCAAAAATGGAATGTTCCGCAGTCGGCATTTTGGTTTCCGGCTGTCAATAAAATTACATGTCAACAGAGGGGATCAAAAAGAATTTTTGGCTTTGTATTTTTGGCTTTGTGAAGCTTACAGGACGGCTACACGAAGATTACAAACATATTCAGGAGCATCCATTTTCATTATATTCAATCATATCAGGTATTGAAACATATAGAAAGTAATAAAATAAATCTCGATTCATATTCGATGTCTAGGCACTCTGAAATGCACAATAAGTCTCATGCTAAGCAGGCGACACAAAAAGCGTTAAGAGAATGTTGTTAACATATCTTTTTGCCTGTCTGTCAGTGATTTATTACATATCTCCTCTTAAAACCAGATTTTCTCCCCATCCCCGACACCCCCTCACAATGGATAACAGACAGTGTATTAGCCAGCCAACCGTGCAGCCGTCTTTTGCATGGCCGTTTTTGAAAAATCGCGGCCAATATTTTGGGGATTGGGTAGGGTAAAAAAAAAAAAAAAAATCCAAACTCTTACTTTCTCAATATTGTTATGTTTTGTATACATTTATAGAAGAAATATGATCTAAAATGTATTTTTTTCACCTTTATCTGTAAAATTAAATTACCCCAGAGACACCCACTTGTCGCAAATTGGCACGTAGCGCGTGTTAGAAACTTATTTTGCACACCCTGTTTGCATATTTGCACACCCAGTTCTTGAATTTCTGCCTCATACACTGATAACAGATTACAGATAACGTTTTGCTCCACTCCCAGAGGCCCTGAAGCAGGACCAATATATGTCTATTAAAGACAATGTTATAATTTCTCAAAATCTGTTCAGCTGCAGTTATTGTCATTTATATATTATACCTCCATTAACACTCAATCACATTAAAATCAAATCCTTACATTTTGATACACTCTGCAATAGGATCTGACAACACTGCTTGGAGGTCACGTCAGATCGACCTTTCATCTAATCAATATTCTTGAGAAGATCAACTAAATCCAACCAAGAAATCGCACATTTCATATGCACTTGTCTTTAGATGATGGGACCACAGAGGGACTGTAGATAATCTGAACAAACGAAAATCCACATACAGTTGGTGTCAGGCGGATTAAGACTAATCACACTCAATGCGGGGATTTTATCTCACCGCAGACACACTTATTTTGTCCCCGCAATCGGCGGACAGTCCACTCAACGCAGGGACAATAACTTCTGACAACCGCGACACAATCACCGTGATTAGCCGTGATCCATATTGATTCCCACACTGCATAACCTGGTGTGAAATCGCAGGCCATCGCCGCGATTTACCTTCATTATCAATGTACAATTTTGCAGTCAATTTAATGCAATTATTATTAAATAACAATTAAAAAATTGAAGCAGAAGAGAATTTTAGTTTTGCCCAGATAATGTATACCGGGTCACGATAGTTATATGACGGTTCCTATTACCGACTTCGCGGTGACTGACCATAAAATTCAATTAGTAATTCTTATACTGGAAATTAGAATTATATTTTAAATTAATCATTATTTGTAAATAATTTTACTATTCTGCTGTTGATTATTAATACATCGATGGGTTCTTTAGTCAGAAATAATCCGATTTTTTTTTAAGAATTCCGGATCATAAACCCGTTATTAGTGCCGCCTTGTTAATAGGATTGTGGGTAGCCAATTTATGTCTGCTGAAGAGAAATGTGACTTTTGGACAACAAAAACGAAAAAAACACGTGTTATTAAATGCACTAAAAATTTGAAATACGTACTGCTTTCGAAATTTATTCATTGTATTTATCAATTTTATAACATTTTTTATTTATCCCTGCTCTAATTTTCCTCGCGTTTCCCCGCAAACCTATCACAGAGAATGGCGGTGATTGATTTCTTTCGAGACTGGATTTTGCCATCGCAGTGATTTTTACGGTCGCGGCGAATCCCCACGATATTTCGGTGACAATCCGCGGTACGACTGCGGGGATTTGTGACTTTGATTGAAAAACAGCCACAGGCATGCTGCGAAAAAGTCGTAATCTGCGTGGCACAAACTGTTGAACACATATATCCGAAAAAAGATAAAGTTGCCATGTGTTAATGCTGAGGAGTGCATGATAAATTCAAATAAATGCACTAAATGGCATGTTTTACAGCAAGAATATGAAGAAAATCATAGGCGCAGTCATGTTTTTTGAAAACAATCGGAACATTATTCTACCGAGATTATTGTGCAACATTAGTTTTTCTATATTATGTATTAATACATTTGGCCCGCTAGCACAGTTGGTAGCGAGGTAGGCTATTACTACTACCCGCGAGTGTAATTTTAGTGTGGGTTACGAGTTCAACTCTACGAAACGGTAAATCCTTTTTTTTCTATCGCTATTGAATTCAAACAATCTTGGTTTTATTATACAAATATTCAATAATGGTTGATGTGTTATGTTTGTCAACACATTATTTTTGTGTTTTATAAGCTAAAAGTTACGGACATTGTCTCTTGCAATACCGAGCATAGACTGCTTCTGTGTTTGACTGAAACGCCACATGCCCAGGGAAGCAGTCTATACCGATCAATTTTGTAGACTGAAATATGATTGGCAAATCGTAAGGTCAATCTAACGTGACCTCCAATGCAGTGTTGTCAGATCCTTATGAGTGTAGAGTATCATAGGGTGATAAAGGATCTGATTTTAATGAGATTGATTAACACTGTGCTTTATATGAACAACAAGGGCAGAATGAGGTATTTATAGTACAGATCTTGTTTACCTTACAAACAGTAAACATGTTATTTTGGTCCAATTAAGCAGTTTTCTAATCATTTGTTTATCTGTCACTTGTTCAAAATGTCAAATTTGGCAGAAATATTATAAACGACAGAAAGTTGAATAAACATAACCTGCATTCTTCTTATGAAGACTTTAATACATCTAGGGAGTGGCACTCGTAATTACGGAAACATTCTTTACATGATTGTAAGGATCATGATATCAACAATGTATGTATATCATTTATCTCAGAGTTGTAAGGATCATGATATCAACAATATATGTATATCATTTATCTCAGAGTTGTAAGGATCATGATATCAACAATATAAGTATATCATTTATCTCAGAGTTGTAAGGATCATGAAATCAACAATATAATTATGTATATCATTTATCTCAGAGTTGTAATGATCATGATATCAACAATATATGTATATCATTTATCTCAGAGTTGTAAGGATCATGATATCAACAATATATGTATATCATTTATCTCAGAGTTGTAATGATCATGAAATCAACAATATATGTATATCATTTATCTCAGAGTTGTAAGGATCATGATATCAACAATATATGTATATCATTTATCTCAGAGTTGTAAGGATCATGATATCAACAATATATGTATATCATTTATCTCAGAGTTGTAAGGATCATGATATCAACAATATATGTATATCATTTATCTCAGAGTTGTAAGGATCATGATATCAACACTATATGTATATCATTTATCTCAGAGTTGTAATGGTCATGATATCAACACTGTATTTATATCATTTATCTCAGAGTTGTAATGATCATGATATCAACAATATATGTATATCATTTATCTCAGAGTTGTAATGATCATGATATCAACAATATATGTATATCATTTATCTCAGAGTTGTAATGATCATGATATCAACAATATATGTATATCATTTATCTCAGAGTTGTAATGATCATGATATCAACAATATAATTATATTTATCATTTATCTCAGAGTTGTAATGATCCTGATATCAACAATATATGTATATCATTTATCTCAGAGTTGTAATGATCATGATATCGACAATATATGTATATCATTTATCTCAGAGATGTAATGATCATGATATCAACAATATATGTATATCATTTATCTCAGAGTTGTAATTATCATGATATCAACAATATATGTATATCATTTATCTCAGAGTTGTAATGATCATGATATCAACAATATATGTATATCATTTATCTCAGTTTTTCAATTTTAGAAAGACAGTATTAGGGATATAGAATTTACTTGGTGATGTAACACTATTTATCATGCAGATATGCACTTTTCTGCCTAATAAAGGGGTGACCTAATTAATTTTGCTTTAATTAGGCACTGACCAATAAAGCCTGACGTCATAAAACAAACAAAAAACAACATGGCGACGTCCTCGATAAGCGTACCATTCTGAGAAATAGGTAATAATAGTAATTCTTACAGAAAATATGGATAATCTACATGATAAATAGAATATTATGTCAGTGCCTTTTACTATCAAGTTTATTAGGCGAGGCACGAAAACGAAAAATGGCTAGGCTTTCTAAGCCTCGCCTAATAAACTTGACAGTAAAAGGCACTGACATAATATTCTCTATATATGTGGTAGTATTTAGATATGATCTCCCTCAGGTATAAGATAACAATTGACTGTTATTATAAATATAAATAAGCATAAATGGAGAGAGATATATGACTTATTTTCTTGCTTCTTGTTTTGTACATGCTTTGTATTTCACTGTGTATGTCTGTGTGTTTTGGTGATATTCCTACTGTTGGATTTTAGACCAATAAAAAATTTGATTTGATTTGATTTGAAACATTTTTTACATGATTGTGAGTTCTTTAGAATGACACTATGATACTAGTGAGCTGGTATTAAATGCATATTTTAGAGTAGTTTCATAAAAGAGCTAAAAATGGGCTTTAAATACACCCTCTACAAACGCATGTTAAATAGCACACAGTATGGAAGCCCATTTAGTTACTAATGATAAACAGTTGTAATAAATATGCTGGCAATAACGTTCATGCTCAACAGCACATCTTTGTAAAATCATTTAACAGTGGCGCATAATTGAATTCTAACAACCAGTCTACTTCAGACTACTTCATCCATAAAATAGTCCAGGGACAGGATAAACAACCTTCGCATTTCAACATCAAGAAAAACTTGATATGTTTAAAAATGTTTTATCATTCAAATGTTTATGTTGTTCTGTATTACTTGCCTGCCTAATGTAACTTTACATGTTTATGCTGTTAAGTACATTTTTATGCTGTTTTTAAACATGTTTAAGCCGGGGTTTTTTTATTAATTGATTTACGGACTTTTTTTCTAAAAGTTGAGGGTAGGAGGAGGGAAAAAAAATAAAAATAAAATTAAGATGGTGACCAAAAAATGCCATTTTAATATGTTACTGTAGTATTTCATACCTCGACGAAACACATAAAAATAACATTCAATTCTTTAATTTTTAACCAACGTTATTTCACAGTTTGAATTAGCACTTTCATACATCCAAAAATCTTTCTTTTTTTTTTTCTTTCTTTTTTTAGCCTTCCGTGTGGATGATTTTAAGGCTCTGTTGAAGCAGGAGAGGCAAATAGGTCTCACAATACTGAAAGTTTCTCTCAGTTGCCTGACTTCATATTTTTAATTTTTTTTTTTTTTTTTTTTTAAAAGTTGAAAAAAATATTTTTTTATTTTTTTATTTTGGTTTCGGCAAAACTTGCAGTCGGCGGGTCCGTAAATCTAAAAATCAAAAAACTCTGGCCTTATGTAGATCAAACAGTTTATATTCAAGATATCTGTAACTATACAATCATGTTTTATTTTCTAGCCAGCTAGAAAAACTTGTACTTTATTGGCAATGTTAACAGATCTTCCAGTCCCCATTTTCCAATAACCAAATTATATAAACGCTCTACACCATATTTTGCTTGATCTGTGAATGAACTTGATTGAGATCAACTCTTGAGTCCCTGACCTTCAATCAGTTTGTTTTTCAAAACAACAGGAATTTTTGTTATTCATGAAGGTTTAAAGAATAAATGAAACAGGTTTTACGTCTCATTTACACAATATACATGTAATTTCTTGTCATTTTAACTGGGTACAGGTAATGGTGAATAATCCATTCCTAGCCGTATGTCCTTGATAGCTCAGTTGGTAGAAGGCTGGTACGATAAACCGGAGACCCTGAATTCGAGTCCCGGTTGGGAACGATTTTTTCACCACCTGTTATATTTGGGGGCCCGTCCGGGATCATCCAGAGAAACACCAGCAGTGGTCCTCCTATATGATTAGAAATTACGGGACTATTAATTTCAGTCTGGTGGAGGTGTATGTAACTGGCCCGGGTACAGGTAAATGATGAATAATCGATTCCTAGCCGTATGTCCTCGATAGCTCAGTTAGTAGAGCGCTGGTACGGTAATCCAGAGACCCTGAGTTTGAGTCCCGGTTGAGGAATGATTTTTTCACCACCTGTTATATTTGGGATCATCCAGAGAAACACCAGCAGTGGCCCTCCTGTATGATTAGAAATTACGGGACTAATTTCAGTCTGGTGGAGGTGTATGTAACCGGGTACAGGTAAATGGTGAATAATCGATTCCTAGCCGTATGTCCTCGATAGCTCAGTTGGTAGAGCGCTGGTACGATAAACCAGAGACCCTGAGTTTGAGTCCCGGTTGAGGAACGATTTTTTCACCACCTGTTACATCATTTTGAGACAGCAACCTCTGAGAGTGAGATGAGACGAAGGATATAAACACAACAGACATGTGCCAAGGAGACCAACACACAGGTAAGCGCCTCAATCGTATTGACCGAACCGTATAGGGGAGGTCACTCTCCTCCAACATCCGAGTGTCGCTGTCAAAATGGCATCAAAAATGCAAAATAATGGATTTGCACCGCCACCCTATAATTTCTAGACTTGGAGAACCCTGCAGACATGGGCTATGGAGGCCATTACAGGCAGGCCCGAGATTTGCAGCTCTAAAGCACAAGACCTTATACACTGAGCTGAAGATTCACTTGTTAACTTCCAAGAGCTCTCAAACTGAAGATTCAAACTTGTTAACTTCCAAGGGCTCTCAAACTGAAGATTCAAACTTCTGAAGATTCAAACTTGTTAACTTCCAAGGGCTCTCAAACTGAAGATTCAAACTTGTTAACTTCCAAGGGCTCTCAAACTGAAGATTCAAACTGGCACTCATTCATTATTAAACATACTTTATATTTAATTTACCTTAGATCCCGATATTCAAACTGTAATTATATAGAGTGAGCAGACAAATGCTATTTATGATGGTGAACGGTTTTCAAATTTTCATATATTGTCCATTTGAATAAAAGTCAAACTAAACACCCTCCACAATTGCTAATAAATTTACATAGCGCACCGATAGTGTGAATAATTATCATAGTGATTTGTTCAAAGCAATTGCCGATTAGATGATAAACAGCAAATCACTGCTTGTATCTGCATTAATTAGTACTCCCCATTTTTTTGGTAAATTAGTCATGTATATGGAAATTAAATTAATGGCAATTCATTTTTGTTGGTTGTTTATGATCTTATTAAGCTTCATGGCAGGAGTAATATTGGCGGTGGATTTATTTTGGTGCTTCCGACCTTGAATGCCAATATAGCCAAAAAAGAACGCCGCCAATATTAACATGTATACAGTATTATGAATTTGAAGTGTTAAAATTGTTTTCACATATGAGTAATATTATCCGCCCAACTGCCCAAGTACAATTTATAATAAATTATATGTTGACATATTAGTGTTGGTATTTGTTTGAGGTCTGGTTATGTTAGGGGAAACATGTTTCTACTTCGAAATTTTTTGACCATGACATGGAGTCAAGGAGTTGATCAACATAAATAGGGATCTGGAGTAGTGAACTCACAACTAACTTAAAGAGGCTCTACCTATATCTGTTTGTCAACCAATTGATATAAACTTTACTTAATTATAAAGAGGACTATAAAAAAGGTAAATGGCAATAATTTCACCCAATGTAATATGCGTTTTGCTGGGGAAAAACAGGATTGAAAAGATCGGATTTTTGAAATTGTATTCGTAATTGTATTAGACAAGCCGATTGCGGGGATTTTCCGATCTTATTCGTTTACAATCGGAACTATTAGCGAAGAGTTCCGATCGATTCGTTTGCTATCGGAACTGCGCCGCATAGTTTGTAATCGCATTACGCATGTCCGAGAAAATCGTAAAAGCTTGTAGTTCTCCGGCAGGAATAAACGGCTGGGCAGCATTTTATTCAAGATATTGTTTTGATAATAATTTACAGAACTGGAATACGAGCCATGTTTCTTCTTAGAATACTCATAAAATAGCTTTGTATACATATAAATGCAGTAATATTGAGTATTAAATATTTTACATTAAAAATCGCGTAGATATATGTAGTGCCTCTTTAACTCTATATATATATCTATATAAATAATGGACAATATACAATAGCTTCGAGCTGATACCCTGATCCTATTTTTTTGAACATGCACCACTACTAGACACTAATAGACAATGATAACTCCTCAGCTTCATATAAACAGCCCACAGCAGACAAAACACCCACAGTAAACATAGCATCCATTCATAACAGGGAAACCAAATCAATAACATATGTAGTACTGGTAACTCAATAAATGGCTCTATTAAAGTACTTTCTAAAGGTAACTATTATTACTGTAATACTGAGGGCGACAAATCAATGTATTGGTGGGCAAACATGGTAAATTGGCTGGAATAGTCACAGATATTTCAAGTGCCAGGAACACTTTACTGAAGTGTCAACGCAAAACTATCATATGTTTTCATATCTTCTTACATTTACCTGAACTTCAGTAATCATGTGCTTTGTTAGTTTGTTTGTATGGTGTTTTATGCCATTTTCAACAAATGTAACGTTATATATGACGGTCAAATTTTTTTGTGTTGGAGGCAGACCACCCACTTTTCCTGGGTAGAACCAGTACTGTACACCTCCCGCCATCCGTAAGAATCGACACTTCCTCACTCACTCAAACATATTTCTACTTTAAGATGTTGTGACCTTGAAATAGTGTCCCATAGTTGATCCAAATAAATAGGGATCTACCTCGACCCTCAACGGCAACCAACATAATACAGTTTTATTATGATACATGGAACAAAAGTGGAGTTATGATGCAGAAAACACAAATTGTTGAAAAACCCTTTGTATCATAAATGATATACTGATTATAATCTGCAGGGAGTACTTCAAAACAACTTGTTTTGTTGTTCTCTGACCATTAAGTCAACAACAATTTAGAACGTACCACATACTTCTAATGTTCATGTATTGATGAACAGGAAGTTCACAGGTCTGAAAGCTTGGTAATGCGGATATCACAGACTGTTGTTGTTATTGTTATTCGAGATCTAGGTTAGCAAGTACAAACACGTTTTCTAAAGCTTGTGCAACATAACAACTTTACTGTAGGCAAGATTAGAATCAGTTGATTTCCTTGAATATTGCCTACATGAACAATCCTTTGCATCCTGATCAGCCATCAATACAAATTTAAATGGTGAGAATATCCGCTGCAGGCTACGTAGCGTAAATATCGCCCAGATAATTAAAGATTTCAGCATTTAACACTTGGCCTGCTAAGGGCGACTACAACAGCCTTTGCAGCCAGTGTAAACCCAGATCAGCCTCGAGTAACTCGCAGGCTGAGGGTTTACACTGTCTGGCTGCTCATCAGTCATTTAATCAAAACACCCCTTTGTAACATAAATTGAATGGTCCAAATTGAAAGAAAGGACAGTCCATTATACATTCATAAAGGGCGAAGGGTTAATGAATAACAAACTGAACACCATTATTCAATTATGAAAACAGATAATCTATCAATTCAACATGTTTACATGGACATATCTGGAGGAGTTAACGCACAACTAATTTAACTGTTTATAAATAATGAATAAGATGGGATAAGTTTTGCGGTGATCCCTTGATCCTGTGTTTTGAACATGCACCACTAATAGACAATGATAAATTGCTAACTAACAATGATAAATTGCTAACTCTTAGGCTTTATTACTGTTATGAGCCCAAAGCAGATAAAACACCCACAGTAATCCATCATAACAGAGCTTACCCCAAAACAAATTATAACATACATAGTACTGGTAACTCAATAAATGGCAATGGTAACTCAATAAATGGCTCTAAGTACTTTTTGAAGGTAGCTATTATTAATCTAATACTGAGGGTGACAAATCAATGTCAAGCAGGAAATAGGTTTCACGTCACATTTACACAATATTTATAATTTCTCTTCATTTTGGGACAACGACCTCAGAGAAGGAGGTGAGGCCATTACAGACAGGCCCGAGATTTGCAGCTCTAAAGCACAATACCTTATCCACGTTTCAAACTTGTTACCTTCCAAGAGCTCTCAAACTGAAGATTCAAAATTGTTAACTTCCAAGAGCTCTCCAACTGAAGATTCAAACTTGTTAACTTCCAAGAGCTCTCAAACTGAAGATTCAAAATTGTTAACTTCCAAGAGCTCTCTAACTGAATATTCAAAATTGTTAACTTTTAAGAGCTCTCAAACTGAAGACTCAAACTTGTTAACTTCCAAGAATCCTCAAAATTAAGATTCAAAATTGTTAACTTCCGAGAGCTCTCAAACTGAAGATTCAAAATTGTTAACTTCCGAGAGCTCTCAAACTGAAGATTCAAAATTGTTAACTTCCAAGAGCTCTCCAACTGAATATTCAAAATTGTTAACTTCCGAGAGCTCTCAAACTGAAGATTCAAAATTGTTAACTTCCAAGAGCTCTCCAACTGAAGATTCAAACTTGTTAACTTCCAAGAGCTCTCCAACTGAAGATTCAAAATTGTTAACTTCCAAGAGCTCTCCAAATGAAGATTTAAAATTGTTAACTTCCAAGAGCTCTCAAACTGAAGATTCAAACTTGTTAACTTCCAAGAGCTCTCCAACTGAAGATTCAAAATTGTTAACTTCCAAGAGCTCTCCAAATGAAGATTCAAAATTGTTAACTTCCAAGAGCTCTCAAACTGAAGATTCAAAATTGTTAACTTCCAAGAGCTCTCAAACTGAAGATTCAAAATTGTTAACTTCCGAGAGCTCTCCAACTGAAGATTCAAAATAGCTCTCAAACTGAAGATTCAAACTTGTTAACTTCCAAGAGCTCTCCAACTGAAGATTCAAAATTGTTAACTTCCAAGAGCTCTCCAAATGAAGATTCAAAATTGTTAACTTCCAAGAGCTCTCAAACTGAAGATTCAAAATTGTTAACTTCCAAGAGCTCTCAAACTGAAGATTCAAAATTGTTAACTTCCGAGAGCTCTCCAACTGAAGATTCAAAATAGCTCTCAAACTGAAGATTCAAACTTGTTAACTTCCAAGAGCCCTCAAACTGAAGTTTCAAAATTGTTAACTTCCAAGAGCTCTCAAACTTAAGATTCAAAATTGTTTACTTTCAAGGGCTCTCCAACTAAAGACTCAAAATTGTAAACTTCCAAGAGCTCTCAAACTGAAGATTCAAACTTGTTAACTTCCAAGAGCACTCCAACTGAAGATTCAAAATTGTTAACTTCCAAGAGCTCTCAAAGGTAAATCAATTCTTCTCTACATCACTTGAAGAAAGACAGGTATTTTACCAACCCGAAATAGAGCGACATGAACTTCAGTAATCATGTGTTAAACATGTTTCTTCTTCAAAATGTTGTGAGCTTGACATGGTGTTGCAGAGTTGATCAAAATAAATATGGATCTACCGAACCCCTCAAAGGCAATCAACATATGGATGCAGAAACCAAAAATAGTTGAAAACACTTTGTTTCCATAAATGATGTACAGATTATAATCTGCATGGCCTGCTTCAAAACAACTTGTTATTCTATTCTATGACCTTTTGTTATTCTATTCTATGACCTTTTATATTAAGTCAACAACAATGTTGAATGTACCACATACTTAATGTTCATGTATTGATAGAAAGGAAGTGCTTGGTAGCAGATACCACAGACCGTTTTTGTTGTTATTTGTAGTAAGCTCACAATCTAAATGCTTGGTAGCAGATACCACAGACTGTTTTTGTTGTTATTTGTAGTATCAGCTGTGTTCACATTGATCAAACTTGTTTGCACCAGTCATATTTATGTTTTAATTTAAATGGTGAGAAAATCTGACTAGGGAGAACAACAGTACTGTTGGCAAGATTATATATAATCAGTTGATTTCCTTGAATATTGCCTGCATGAACAATCCTTTGCATCATGATCAGTCATTAATTCAAAGTTAACCATTAACCCGCTATATATATATAATGGACTGTTCTTTCTCTGAATTAAGATCATTCCATTTATGTGACAAAGGGGCGTTTTGGGGGGAAATGACTGATCAGCAGCAGACATGGTAAACCCTGATCAGCGAGTTACTCTTACTCGCAGGCTGATCTGGGTTAACAATGGACGCAAAGGCTATATAGTCGTGCTTGGCGGGTAAAGGGTTAATATCAGCAAATAAGGCAAGATTTCAGCATTTAATAAATAACAAACTGAACACCATTAGTTAATTATGAATACAGATAATCCAATAATTATCAATCAGCTCTAGGTATTATACACCAAGTGATCGGATAACAATTATTTGTAAAAACAACTTGTTTACATGGACACAGCTGAAGGAGTGAACACACAGCTAATTAAACTATATATAAATAATAAACAAGATATGATAGTACAGAAATCGAATCAATAACATACATAGTACTGGTAACTCAATAAATAGCAATTCGTAACTCGATAAATGGCAAGTACTTTCTGAAGATAACTATTATGATTCTCAAATCAATGTATTGGTGGACAAGCATGGTAAATTATGTGGTATAGTCACAGATGTTTCAGTTGCGAAGAACATTATTAGCGAGGTGTCAACCAGAATTGAATAGAATTGTATCTTGTTCTATGTGAATATTCAGTTACAATTAATGGTTTCACATTCAGATTCACCTCTCTATATATGCTTCAAATAACATGACAGCAGTACTTAGATATCTCGACCTATTGTATTGTTTGTCCCAGGTTTTGTAGTGGTTTGATTGGTTAAATGGATGAATGATTGACAACTGCCTCATGTTAATTGTACATGCTTCAAAACAATTAATAACTGTATGATCATTGAAACAAAAGTTTAACTTCGAATAAATTATTCCAAATTTCAACACAACAATTAATGTGCTTTAAAGATTTGTGTAGTATATACAGTAATGAACTGGGCAACGACAGTATCAAAAGAGAACAACCGTAACAATTATCAGCAAGGACAGTACCACAAGAAAACAACTACAGCAATGATCAGCAAGGACAGTACCAGAGGAGAAAAACCACAACAATTATCAGCAAGGACAGTACCACAGCAATAATCAGCAAGGCTTTTTTTGGCTGTTTTTATAGTCGCTATTGGGTCATATTCCCAATGACAAAACATATCTTTTTTCCCCAATTTTGAGAAGAAAATTCTGAAAGAATAAAAAGAAAGAACACTGAAAATGAGCAAAAATGTGACAAGTATTGAATATAAAATGCTTTTAAATGCCTCTGTTGATCATGTTGTACTGTAAACAGTATGAAAGATACAATTATGAAATAAATGTTCGACTGTTTTGTTTCCCAATTTTATGAAAAATCGCGCTAAAATCCCAATTTTGAGGGTATGGGATATGTTCCCAAAATGTAGAAAAAAAGCACTGATCAGCAAGGACAGTACCAGAGGAGAACAACCACAACAATTATCAGCAAGGACAGTACCAAAGGAGAACAACCACAGCAATGATCAGCAAGGACAGTACCAGAGGAGAACAACCACAACAATGATCAGCAAGGACAGTACCAAAGGAGAACAACCACAACAATGATCAGCAAGGACAGTACCAGAGGAGAACAACAACAACAATGATCAGCAAGGACAGTACCACAAGAGAACAACCACAACAATGATCAGCAAGGACAGTACCACAAGAGAACAACCACAACAATGATCAGCAAGGACAGTACCACAAGAGAACAACCACAACAATGATCAGCAAGGACAGTACCACAAGAGAATAACCACAACAATGATCAGCAAGGACAGTACCACAAGAGAACAACCACAACAATGATCAGTACCACAAGAGAACAACCACAACAATGCTCAGCAAGGACAGTACCACAAGATAATAACCACAACAATGATCAGCAAGGACAGTACCACAAGAGAACAACCACAACAATGATCAGCAAGGACAGTACCACAAGAAAACAACCACAACAATGACCAGCAAGGACAGTACCACAAGAGAACAGCCACAACAATGATCAGCTAGGACAGTACCACAAGAGAACAACCACAACAATTATCAGCTAGGACAGTACCACAAGAGAACAACCAAAACAATGACCAGCAAGGACAGTACCCCAATATAACAACCAAAACAATGATTAGCAAGGACAGTACCACAAGAGAACAACCACAACAATGATCAGCGAGGACAGTACCACAAGAGAACAACCACAACAATGATCAGCAAGGACAGTACCAGAGGAGAACAACCACAACAATGATCAGCAAGGACAGTACCACAAGAGAATAACCACAACAATGATCAGCAAGGACAGTACCACAAGAGAATAACCACAACAATGATCAGCAAGGACAGTACCCCAAGAGAACAACCACAACAATGATCAGCAAGGACTGTACCATAAGAGAACAACCACAACAATTATCAGCTAGGACAGTACCACAAGAAAACAACCACAACAATGATCAGCAAGGACAGTACCACAAGAGAACAACCAAAACAATGACCAGCAAGGACAGTACCCCAATATAACAACCAAAACAATGATCCGCAAGGACAGTACCAGAAGAGAACAATCAAAAGTATGGCCAGCAAGGACAGTACCACAAGATAAAAACCACAACAATGACCAGCAAGGAAAGTACCACAAGAGAACAACCACAACAATGATCAGCAAGGACAGTACCACAAGAGAACAACCAAAACAATGACCAGCAAGGACAGTACCCCAATATAACAACCAAAACAATGATCCGCAAGGACAGTACCAGAAGAGAACAATCAAAAGTATGGCCAGCGAGGACAGTACTACAAGATAACAACCACAACAATGACCAGCAAGGACAGTACCACAAGAGAACAACCACAACAATGATCAGCAAGAACAGTACCATAAGAGAACAACCACAACAATTATCAGCTAGGACAGTACCACAAGAAAACAACCACAACAATGATCAGCAAGGACAGTACCACAAGAGAACAACCAAAACAATGACCAGCAAGGACAGTACCCCAATATAACAGCCAAAACAATGATCCGCAAGGACAGTACCAGAAGAGAACAACCAAAAGTATGGCCAGCAAGGACAGTACCACAAGATAAAAACCACAACAATGACCAGCAAGGAAAGTACCACAAGAGAACAACCACAACAATGACCAGCAAGGAAAGTACCACAAGAGAACAACCACAACAATGATCAGCAAGGACAGTACTACAAGAGAACAACCACAACAATGATCAGCTAGGACAGTACCAGAGGAGAACAACCACAACAATGATCAGCAAGGACAGTACCAGAGGAGAACAACCACAACAATGATCAGCACGGACAGTACCACAAGAGAACAACCACAACAATGATCAGCAAGGACAGTACCACAAGATAACAACCACAACAATGATCAGCTAGAACAGTACCACAAGAGAACAACCACAACAATGATCAGGAAGTACAGTACCACAAGAGAACAACCACAACACTGATCAGCTAGGACAGTAACACAAGAGAACAACCACAACATTGACCAGCAGGGACAGTACCACAAGAGAACAACCACAAAAATTATCAGCAAGGACAGTACCACAAGAGAACAACCGCAACAATGACCAGAAAGGACAGTACCACAAGAGAACAACCACAACAATGATCATCAAGGACAGTACCAAAAGAGACCAGCCACAACAATGATCAGCCAGGACAGTACCACAAGAGAACAGCCACAACAATGATCAGCAAGGACAGTACCACAACAGCCACATTAATTATCAGCAAGGATAGTACCACAAGAAAACAATCACAACAAAGACCAGCAAGATCAGTACCACAAGAGAACAACCACAACAATGAACAGCAAGGACAGTACCACAAGAGAACAACTGCAACAATGACCAGAAAGGACAGTACCACAAGAGAACAACCACAACAATGATCAACAATGACAGTACCAAAAGAGAACAACCACAACAATGATCAGCCAGGACAGTACCACAACATCCACAACAATTATCAGCAAGGACAGTACCACAACAGCCACAACAATGATCAGCAAGGGCAGTGCCACAAGAGAATAACCACAACAATGATCAGCAAGGACAGTGCCACAAGAGAATAACCACAACAATGATCAGCGAGGACAGTACCACAAGAGAACAGCCACAACAATGATCAGCTAGGACAGTACCACAAGAGAACAACCACAATAATTATCAGCTAGGACAGTACCACAAGAAAACAACCACAACAATGATCAGCAACGACAGTACCACAAGAGAACAACCAAAACAATGACCAGCAAGGACAGTACCCCAATATAACAACCAAAACAATGATCAGCAAGGACAGTACCAGAAGAGAACAACCAAAAGTATGACCAGCAAGGACAGTACCACAAGATAACAACCACAACAATGACCAGCAAGGAAAGTACCACAAGAGAACAACCACAACAATGATCAGCAAGGACAGTACTACAAGATAACAACCACAACAATGATCAGCTAGGACAGTACCACAACAGCCACAACAATGATCAGCAAGGACAGTACCACAAGATAACAACCACAACAATGATCAGCTAGAACAGTACCACAAGAGAACAACCACAACAATGATCAGCTAGGACAATAACACAAGAGAACAACCACAACATTGACCAGCAAGGACAGCACCACAAGAGAACAACCACAACAAGTATCAGCAAGGACAGTACCACAAGAGAACAACCGCAACAATGACCAGAAAGGACAGTACCACAAGAGAACAACCACAACAATGGTCAGCAAGGACAGTACCAAAAAAGACCAGCCACAACAATGATCAGCCAGGACAGTACCACAAGAGAACAGCCACAACAATGATCAGCAAGGACAGTACCACAACAGCCACACCAATTATCAGCAAGGATAGTACCACAAGAAAACAATCACAACAAAGACCAGCAAGATCAGTACCACAAGAGAACAACCACAACAATTATCAGCAAGGACAGTACCACAAGAGAACAACCGCAAGAATGACCAGGAAGGACAGTACCACAAGAGAACAACCACAACAATGATCAACAAGGACAGTACCAAAAGAGAACAACCACAACAATGATCAGCCAGGACAGTACCACAAGAGAGCAACTACAACAATGATCAGCAAGGACAGTACCACAAGATAACAATCACAACAAAGACCAGCAAGAACAGTACCACAAGAGAACAACCACAACAATGAACAGAAAGGACAGTACCACAAAAGAACAATAACAACAATGATCAGCTAGGACAGTACCACAAGAGAACAACCTAAACAATGACTAGCAATAATGTACCACAAGATACCACCAAAACAATGATCAGAAAGGACAGTACCACAAGATAACAACCATAACAATGACCAGCAAGGACAGTACCACAAGATAACAACCACAACAATGACCAGCAAGGACAGTACCACAAGAGAACAACCACAACAATGATCAGCAAGGACAGTACCACAAGAGAATAACCACAACAATGATCAGCAAGAAGAGTACCACAAGAAAACAGCCACAACATTGATCAGCAAGGACAGTACCATAAGAGAACAACCACAACAATGATCAGCAAGGACAGTACCACAAGAGAACCACAACAATGATCAGCAAGGACAGTGCCACCAGAGAACAACCACAACAATGATCAGCGAGGACAGTACCACAAGAGAACAGCCACAACAATGATCAGCTAGGACAGTACCACAAGAGAACAACCACAACAATGATCAGCAAGAACAGTACCACAAGAGAACAACCACAACAACTATCAGCAAGGACAGTACCACATGATAACAACCAAAACAATGATCAGCCAGGACAGTACCACAAGAGAACAACCACAGCAATCAGGGTTCGAATTTAAGCTTTGCAGAATGCGAGTTACTTTGTCATGTACTTGCAAAACTTGGCGAGTGGAAAATATCAGGAGATGTACCGTGTTTTATTTACGTCAATTAAAACACACATGGCACACTGACTACACTTGTCTGGGCCAAGTGGGAGCAATAGAACAACAAGAGAACAACCACAACAATGATCAGCAAGGACAGTACCACAAGAGAACAACAACAACAATGATCAGCAAGGACAGTACCACAAGAGAACATCTACAACAATGATCAGCTAGGACAGTACCACAAGAGAACAACCACAACAATAATCAGCCAGGATAGTAACACAACAAAACAACCAAAACTATGATCAGCAAGGACAGTACCACAAGAGAACAACCACAACAATGATCAGCAAGGACAGTACCACAAGATATAACAACCACAACAGTGATCAGCAAGGACAGTACCACAAGATAACAACCATAACAGTGATCAGCTAGGACAGTACCACAAGAGAACAACCACAACAATGATCAGCAAGAACAGTACCACAAGAGAACAACTACAACAATGATCAGCAAGAACAGTACCACAAGAGAACAACCACAACAATGACCAGCAAGGACAGTACCACAGGAGAACAGCCACAACAATGACCAGCAAGGACAGTACCATAAGAGAACAACCACAACAATGACCAGCAAGGACAGTACCATAAGAGAACAACCACAACAATGATCAGCAAGGACAGTACCACAAGAGAACAACCACAACACTGATCAGCAAGGACAGTACCACAAGAGAACAACCACAACAATGACCAGAAAGGACAGTACCACAAGAGAACAACCACAACAATGATCAGCCATGACAGTACCATAACATAACAACCACAACAATGATCAGGAAGGACAGTACCACAAGAGAACAACCACAACAATAATCAGCCAGGATAGTACCACAACAAAACAACCAAAACAATGATCAGGAAGGACAGTACCACAAGAGAACAACCACAACAATGATCAGCCATGACAGTACCACAAGAAGAACCTCAACAATGACCAGCAAGGACAGTACCACAAGAGAACAATCACAACCATGATCAGCCACGACAATACCACAACATAACAACCACAACAATGACCAGCTAGGACAGTACAAGAGAACAACCACAACAATGACCAGCAAGGACAGTACCACAAGAGAACAACCACAACAATTATCAGCAAGGACAGTACCACAAGAGAACAACCACAACAATGACCAGCAAGGACAGTAACACAAGTGAACAATCACAACAATGATCAGCAAGGACAGTAACACAAAAGACCAGCCACAACAATGACCATCAAGGACAGCACCACAAGAGAACAACCACAATAATAACCAGAAAGGACAGTACCACAGGAGAACAACCACAGCAATGATCAGCCATGACAGTACCACAAGAGAACAACCACAACAATGAACAGCAAGGACAGCACCACAAGAGAACAACTACAACAATGATCAGCTAGGACAGTACCACAAGAGAACAACCACAACAATGACCAGCAAGGAAAACACCACAAGAGAACAACAACTACAATGATCAGCCAGGACAGTACCACAAGAGAACAACCACAACAATGATCAGCAAGGACAGTGCAATAACAGAACAACCACAACAATGATCAGCAAGGACAGTACCACAAGAGAACAACCACAACAATGATCAGCTAGGAAAGTACCACAAGAGAACAACCACAACAATGATCAGCCATGACAGTACCATAACATAACAACCACAACAATGATCAGGAAGGACAGTACCACAAGAGAACAACCACAACAATGACCAGCTAGGACAGTACCACAAGAGAACAGCCACAACAATGACCAGCTAGGACAGTACCACAAGAGAACAACCACAACAATGACCAGCTAGGACAGTACCACAAGAGAACAGCCACAACAATGACCAGCTAGGACAGTACCACAAGAGAACAACCACAACAATGATCAGCCATGACAGTACCATAACATAACAACCACAACAATGATCAGGAAGGACAGTACCACAAGAGAACAACCACAACAATGATCAGCCATGACAGTACCATAACATAACAACCACAACAATGATCAGGAATGACAGTACCGCAAGAGAACAACCACAACAATGATGAGCCATGACAGTACCACAAGAGAACAACCACAACAATGACCAGCAAAGACAGTACCACAAGAAAAACAACCACAATGATGAGCCATGACAGTACCATAACATAACAACCACAACAATGACCAGCTAGGACAGTATCACAAAAGAACAATCACAACAATGATCAGCTAGGACAGTACCACAAGAGAACAACCACAACAATGATCAGCCATGACAGTACCATAACATAACAACCACAACAATGACCAGCTAGGACAGTATCACAAAAGAACAATCACAACAATGATCAGCTAGGACAGTACCACAAGGGAACAACCAAAACAATGATCAGCAAGGACAGTACCACAAGAGAACAACCACAACAATGATCAGCCATGACAGTACCATAACATAACAACCACAACAATGATCAGCAAGGACAGTACCACAAGAGAACAACCACAACAATGATCAGCAAGGACAGTACCACAAGGGAACAATCATAACACTGATCAGAAAGGACAGTACCACAAGGGAACAATCATAACACTGATCAGCAAGGACAGTACCACAAGAGAACAACCACAACAATGATCAGTTAGGACAGTACCACAAGAGAACAACCACAACAATGATCAGCAAGGACAGTACCACAAGAGAAACAATCACAACAATGATCAGCAAGGACAGTACCACAAGAGAACAACCACAACAATGATCAGTTAGGACAGTACCACAAGAGAACAACCACAACAATGATCAGCAAGGACAGTACCACAAGAGAACAACCACAACAATGATCAGCAAGGACAGTAACACAAGAGAACAACCACAACAATGATCAGCAAGGACAGTACCACAAGAGAAAAATCACAACAATGATCAGCAAGGACAGTACCACAAGAGAACAACCACAATAATGATCAGGAAGGACCGTACCACAATAGAACAACCACAACAATGATCAGCAAGGACCGTACCACAAGATAACAACCGCAACAACGATCAGCTAAGACAGTACCACAAGATAACAACCACAACAATGATCAGCAAGGACAGTACCACAATAGAACAACCACAACAATGATCAGCAAGGACCGTACCACAAGATAACAACCGCAACAACGATCAGCTAAGACAGTACCACAAGAGAAGAACCACAACAATGATCAGCTAAGACAGTACCACAAGAGAACAACCACAACAATGATCAGCAAGGACAGTACCACAAGAGAACAGCCACAACAATGATCAGCAAGGACAGTACCACAAGAGAAGAACCACAACAATTATCAGCAAGGACAGTACCACAAGATAACAACCAAAACAATGATCAGCAAGGACAGTACCACAAGAGAACAACCACAGCAATCAGGGTTCGAATTTAAGCTTTGCAGAATGCGAGTTACTTTGTCATGTACTCGCAAAACTTGGCGAGTGGAAAATATCAGGAGATGTACCGTGTTTTATTTATGTCAATTAAAACACACATGGCACACTGACTACACTTGTCTGGGCCGAGCGGGGGCAATACGAAACATACCAGTGATCAATTCATTTTGTTAATTTTCGTCGAATATATTGGCTTTACCCGAAATTCTATAAATAAATATAGCGCTATAAATAAATATAATGGTTGTTAGTGTATTTTGATAAAACTTCGCTTTCCTGACCAAGTTAGATAACCGATCAAAATGATTAAAATGATTTGTGAAAAAAGATCTGCAACTGGTACTTCGCGACATCAGTCCACGGACAGCTATGAATAAAACGCTAGCCCTACCGTAACTGTTCTGTAACTTGGCTTTATAAGTTTAACTGTAAAAATTAACCGAAGAACTCTTAGACACTTTCATTTGTAAAATAAAAACACATTGAATCCAAGCTATCTGAAGTAATTAATAAAATTGAAATCATTACAATATGTCGAAAATAGGGAAATAAGTCATTCCGTACAATGTACGGTACCGTAGGGCCCGGCCCGCGTTTTAGATCTTATCGTAACTGCTCTTCTAGTCAAAAGGCAAGCGTTTTGCGGATAGGTGAATCAATAATGAAGCGAATTTCTGATTTTTTCCAAGTCAACAAATGAAAAAAAGAAGACTAGCGATGAATTGCTGACTGTCTTAGACAATCAGCCAGCACCACGTGCTGAGGAACGTAACTCTAGTTAATTGGCCGCGTGTGTTTTGGTAAAATATGTTGATAAAAATTTTGCAGTTCATTTTTCATTTTGCAAGTAGAAAATATTGCCAATTGCAAAAAAAATCAAGTAAGAAATTAAGTTAAATTCGAACCCTGGCAATGATCAGCAAGGACAGCACTAGAAGAAAAGAAAATATGAGAATGCCTAATCCTGTGGGGGAATCAACATTACTCAAAGTACTCAAATTTTAATTTATTTGTTCGGCCATTTTTCTGTTTACTACTAAAACAGAGACTAAGATCCTGTGATTGGTAACTTAATGTACTAGTACCAGTTACTATTATTACTCCAAAACTGATGGTGACAAATCAATGTTTTGGTGGATAATCATGATAAATTAATGTGGAAAAGTCACAGATGTTTCAGTTGCCTTGAGAATATTATATGCTTCAACTGTACATACTTCAAAACAATTAGTAATTTTATGATCACTTCACAGTACCACAAGAGAATTGAATTGGGATTTTAAGGCGCACCAACACATGGAAGGTTATATGGCACCTAACAGGAATGAACATGCCAGGTTCATCCTCCGTGTACATCGAGATGAACGGGCCTAGAACCTTCTCACCCTGAACTGTAGAGTTGCTGCAAATTCTATTGTAGACACTCCATTTACGCTGGAGCCACGTTATAGTTTTTCTGCTATTGCTCTAGTGATATGAGCAAGATGGCACCTGAAACAATGCAGGGGCCATGATGAAGACCTTTAATGAGCATGAACAAACAAGAGGTCAATGACCTTGAAGCTCTACTGATAGATTTTGATAGCTAGGTGAAGTGAAGTTTCATAAAAACTGTCAAGTAGTTTCAGAGGAGTAGTCGCTACAAGTTGAAGTTTTTACTATATAACTCTAGGTAAACAAAGATGGCCACTGGCAGCCATGTTTAATGTCGAATCAAAATAATTTTTGACAAGGATCAACATCTTGTCATGCTGATCATTTCAGAAAAAGTCCCATATCAATATCACTTACAGTGTTCAAGAAGTAGTCGCTACAAACTTGTTTTTAAAAATCTATGTTTAGCTGTGGTGGCCATCTTGAATTTCCAGCCGACCTGAAATTGTGCTAGGATCAACTAGACATCAAGAGCAACATTCCTGTGAAGTTTCATGAAAATCCGTCTAGTGGTTTCAGAGGAGTAGTCACTACACATTTTTACTATACAAACTCTTATGTAAACAAAGATGGCCACTGGCAGCCATGTTTAACGTCGAATCAAAATAATGTTTGACTAGGATCAACATAATGTCATGCTGATCATTTTAGAAAAAGTCCCATATCAATATCACTTATAGTTTTCAAGAAGTAGTCGCTACAAACTTATTTTTTAAAAATCTATTTTTAGCTGTGGCGGCCATCTTAAATTTCTGGCCGACCTGAAATTTTGCTACGATCAATTGGACATCAAGAGCAACATTCCTGTAAAGTTTCATGAAAATCCGCCAAGTAGTTTCAGAGGAGTAGTCGCTACAAGTGTTTACTATATAACTCTATGTAAACAAAGATGGCCACTGGCAGCCATGTTTAACGTCGAATCAAAACGATTTTTGACAAGGACCAACATCATGTCATGCTGATCATTTTAGAAAAAGTCCCATATCAATATCACTTATAGTTTTCAAGGAGAAGTCGCTACAAACTTGTATTTTAAAAATCTATTTTTAGCTTTGGCGGCCATCTTGGATTTTGCATCAACATGAATTTTTGCTAGGATCAACTAGACTTCATGGGCAACATTTCTGTAAAGTTTCATGAATATCCATCTAGTAGTTTCAGAGGGGTAGTCGCTACAAGTTTTTACTATATAAATCTATGTAAACAAAGATGGCCGCTAGCGGCCATGTTTAAAGTCGCATCGAAATAAATTTCGACAAGGATCAACTTCATGTCATGCTGATTATTTTAGAAAACGTCCCATATCAATATCACTTACAGTTTTCAAGAAGTAGTCGCTACAAATTTATTTATTTTAAATCTATTTTTAGCCGTGGCGGCCATCTTGAATTTCCGGCCAGCCTGAAATTTTTCTAGGATCAACTAGACATCAAGAGCAACATTCCTGTGAAGTTTCATGGACATCCGTCAAGTAGTTTCAGAGGAGTAGTCGCTACAAGTTTTTACTATATAACTCTATGTAAACAAAGATGGCCACTGGCAGCCATGTTTAACGTCGAATCAAAACGATTTTTGACAAGGACCAACATCATGTCATGCTGATCATTTTAGAAAAAGTCCCATATCAATATCACTTATAGTTTTCAAGGAGTAGTCGCTACAAACTTGTATTTTAAAAATCTATTTTTAGCTTTGGCGGCCATCTTGGATTGTGCATCAACATGAATTTTTGCTAGGATCAACTAGACTTCATGGGCAACATTTCTGTAAAGTTTCATGAATATCCATCCAGTAGTTTCAGAGGAGTAGTCGCTACAAGTTTTTACTATATAAATCTATGTAAACAAAGATGGCTGCTAGCGGCCATGTTTAAAGTCGCATCGAAATAAATTTCGACAAGGATCAACATCATGTCATGCTGATCATTTTAGAAAAAGTCCCATATCAATATCACTTATAGTTTTCAAGAAGTAGTCGCTACAAACTTGAATTTAAAAAATCTATTTTTAGCTTTGGCGGCCATCTTGGATTTCACATCAACATGAATTTTTGCTAGGATCAACTAGACTTCATGGGCAACATTTCTGTAAAGTTTTATGAATATCCATCCAGTAGTTTCAGAGGAGTAGTCGCTACAAATAAAAGTTAACGGACGGACAGACGGACAGACGGACAGCGGACGCCGCACCACGGCATAAGCTCTGCTGATCTCTGATCAGTAGAGCTAAAAATGATAAAATGAACATGAATTTGGGGGGTTCTACCCCTCTGCCTTCCCCTCCAAAGGGATCTGCAGTGGCCCTATTCTTTGCCCCGTAACCAAGCGGGGCCCCCGGAACCACACGGAATTATGGGAATGCCTAACCCTTAGAGTGAATCAGTATTATTTCAAGTACTAAACTGTTAATTTACTTGTTTGGCAACTTGTATGCACCATGCAGAGGCTGTATAATGTTTTGTGGTTAATGCAATTAACATGATGCCATTTCTCAATCATTTATCTATTTCAACCAATCAAACCAATATGATACCTCCAACAAACAATAGCATGTGCAACTGTATTATAATATAAAATAGTGTCAATTTTCTCCAACATCAACAATAAGGCCAAGATATCTAAATACTGGTGTTGTGTTAATTGATTTATAACCTAATCCAAAAGTACCAGTTACTATTATAACTCCAAAACTGATGGCAACAAATCAATTTTTGTGGGCATTTAGCATGATAAATTAATGTGGAATAGTCACAGATGTTTCAGTTGCCATGAACACTAAATTACAGGCTTCAATTGTACATGCTTCCACATTTTGTGATCAATGGGACAACGGCATAACTTAGAATAAATCATTCCAAATTGCAACTCAACAATTACTGTTCTATAATAGCTTGTGTGGAATATTATAAATCAACCCATAAAGCTGTTAACAACAAGGACAGTACAACATGAAAATAAAATATGGGAATGCCTCACCAAAACAATAATTGAATTGAATGGGTTTTAAGGCGCACCAACACATGAAAGGTTATATGGCGCCTAACAGGAATGAACATGCCAGGCTCATCCTCCATGTACATCGAGATAAAATATGGAGAACGGGCCTAGAACCTTCTCACCCTGAACTGCAGAGTTGCTGCAAATTCTATTGTAGACATTCAATTTACGCTGGAGCCACTGCTCTACTGACATGAGCTAGATGGCACCTGAAACAATGCAGGGGTCATGATGAAAACCTTTGAGCATGAACAAAAACTTATAAAATGAACATGAATTTTGTGGGGTTCTTCCGCTCTGCCTTCCCCTCCAACGGGATCTGCAGTGGCCCTATTCTTTGCCCCTTAACCAAACGGGGCCCCCGGAACCACACGGGGCCCACAACAATAATCAGCAAGGACATTACAACAAGAGAACAAAATATGGGCCATCTTAGATGGCCTGGAGATAGAAATCAATGACGTGCAGTACTAAAACGTTTATTTATTTGCTTTGGCTGGTTTTTATGGACCATGAAGACAGACTTAGGTTTTGAGGCCAATTCAGTTGACTTATAAATAACCCAATTCAGGAAACACCCACATTTATTGAACAAGAGCGTAATAGCATCCAAACAAATATATGTCCATGTGAATTATTTAAAGGGATACAGGCAGATATTTTTTAAGTTTGACAGACGACAATACAAGAAAATGATGACTTGTAGCAGCATAGCATGCAAACAAATATGTGTCCATGCACACAATGATGAAAAACAGCTGGTAGCCATTTCTTTGACAGATGATAATATTGATAAAGTTGTTAACGTTTGACAGATGACAAAACAATATCATGTTTTCTAAGCATGGCAGATGACAAAATAAACAAACAACAGGTCAATGACCTTGAAGCTCTACTGATAGGTTTTTGATAGCTAGATCAGCATTCCTGCAAAGGTTTCATGAAAATCCGTCAAGTAGTAAGTTTCAGAGGAGTAGTCGGTACAAGTTTTCATTATATAACTCTATGTAAACAAAGATGGTCGCTGGCGGCCATGTTTAACGTCAATCAAAATAATTTTTGACAAGGATCAACATCATGTCATACTGATCACTTTAGATCAAGTCCCATATCAATATCACTTTCATGAAAATCCATCAAGTAGTTTCAGAGGAGTAGTCGCTACAAGTTTTCATTATATAACTCTATGTAAACAAAGATGGCCACTGACATCAAGAGCAACATTCCTGTGAAGTTTCATGAAAATCCTTCAAGTAGTTTCAGAGGAGTAGTCGCTACAAGTTTTCATTATATAACTCTGTAAACAGCGGCCATGTTTAACGTCGCATCAAAATAATTTTCGATAAAGATCACCATCATTCCATACTGATCATTTTAGAAAAATTCCCATATCAATATCACTTATAGTTTTCAAGAAGTACTAGCTAGAAACTTGTTTTTTTGAAAATCTATTTTTAGCTGTGGTGGCCATCTTGAATTTCTGACCAACCTGAAATGTTGCTAGGATCATTTATCTATCTATCTATCTTCATATACTGCAGTACCCCCTCTCGAGGATTATATGCAAGTGCGTGTCAGTGCATGTTAGTGAGATAAAAGTAAAAGTATGAAAGGAAAGGACAAATGTTGGAGTAAAAGATAATAGAAATTATCATGTTAAGTAGTGTGAAATAAGATAAAGGGTTAAAAACAGTGTTTGATGTCTACGGCATGGGGTGTTCTAGCGATCTTACCAACACCTTGAATTTGTCTAAGGTTGGCAGCATGACCACGCTGGATGGAAGCCAGTTATATTGAACTACAGCCAGTGGGAAGAAAGAATACTTGTAAAAAGTTAAAGTTGGTGTGGATTTGGCAGAACGAGAGAGGATGGCTGTGTCGTGTCGGTCTGAGGGGTTGCTTTAAGTATGATGGGACATTAACTGCAACTAAGCCATGGTAGATTTTGAAAAACATGATTAGCCTGGTGTCAGCTCGTCTCTGCTCGAGGGCTCTCCAACCTAGTGATTTTTGCATTTCGGTAACACTATCATATGGAGAAAAATTGTTTAGTGTCCAGCGAGCGGCTCTTCTTTGGACCATCTCGAGCTTGTTTATGTTAGTCTGTGTGTATGGGCTCCAGGCTGTTGAGCATACTCTAGCTGGGGTCTTTACTAAGGTTTTATAGGCTGTTTCGCGTACGCCTTGGTGTTTGACCTTTATTTAGACATCAAAAGTAATATTCCTGTGAAGTTTCATGGAAATATGTTGAGTAGTTTCAGAGGAGTAGTCGCTACAAGTTTTTACTAAATAACTCTATGTAAACTAAGCCATGTTTACTGTCCAATCAAAATGATTTTTGACAAGGACCATCATCATGTCATGCTGATCATTTTAGAAAAAGTCCCATATCAATATCACTTAGTTTTCAAGAAGTAGTCGCGACAAACTCGTTTTTAAAAATCTAATTTTAGATTTGGTGGCCATCTTGGATTTCACATCAACATGATTTTTTGCTAGGATCAACTAGACTTCATGGGCAACATTTCTGTAAAGTTTCATGAAAATCCATTCAGTAGTTTCAGAGGAGTAGTCGCTACAATAAAAGTTTACGAACAGACAGACAGACGGAACAAAAACAAGAGCATGTTTTTTTAGTTTGACAAATGAAAAGACAAGACAATGTTTTTTTTTAAATTTGACAGATGACAAAACAATAATTTTTTAAGTTGAGAGACAAAACAAGATCAAGTTGTTTAAGATGACAGAATGATGATGAAACAAGACCATGATGAAAAAAACAACTTGACTTAATAATACAAGTACATACAAGAAACACTAAAGAACAAGATAAATTTCAATACTTTTTGCATTTTTGCATTAATAATACACTACCTTATCCCAATAAATATTTTAAAACTCAATCATCAAAGGCTTATAATAACAGCCTGAGGACAACCCACCTGTGAACATGCATGTCTCTTATCACATGTCAAACAAATGTTACAAAATATCTTGTTTGTGCAATGTATACATGTTTAAACACATGAGTGGTTCTTCTATGTTTTGTATTTTGCCGTATAATAACAAACTCACAAAATTAATGAATTTCAATAACGTCTTACATGAAAAATTTAACATGTTTAAAAAATGTATATATAAATGTATTATCAAGTTTAGATGTAGCCGATCTCACGATCTTAGTGGATCACTTAACAAGCCACTGAGTTAACCATTAAACTATGGCCACACCCTTTTTGCTGCAAAGTCAACTTAAAAAAGTATATATAGTATTTACAGAACAAATGACCTGCAATGTATGCCAATTATGGAAGTAAGTAAAGATTCAACCTTCAACTAACAACCTCGTAGGATTCCGACATGTATGTGAACAAGTTACGTATTTACCTCCCTTTAATCCTAACTTCACCTACACTTATAGTGTGTTAAAATACGCAATTAATGATATTTTTACCTTTTTATTTTATTTGGCAAGCATCTATGCAATATTGAACGTCAGACTATTGAAAAAAGCTGCATAGGAGCCAATCTTTTAGGCTAACCCACAATATACATGTTTAACTTTGTATAAAATCATTTGGGGCCTTTTAACCACAAGCATTTAATTAGTTTTGTACAAATCAATAAGATGCTTTGAACTTACACCAAATAAATATCATTGGCCAAACAGTTTTAGTTTAATTTCATTTAAACATATTTATTTTACATTGCGAAACAAGTTATTGCAACTTAGATTAATCACTCTCGATGGCTTCCTGGGTAGAACCAGTACTAAGCAATGTGGATTAATTATCTTGTTCAAGGATAAATAACTTGGCCGTGGCGAGGATCGAACCCACAATCTCTCGGTCTGGAGTTCACGGCTCTACCACTGGACCACACACTCCACTAAACAGTTGCAAAGAAGAGTATTTTTAGTTATAAAGTTTCCCCTATGTTACTTCATAGATCTATAAAATAATTTATACCGCAATCATTTTATAGGAACAAGAAATTTCAAAATATTATTATGGTACACAATGAGGCACGTAAAAGAGAATGAATGAAACATGGTCTTATGTCCCATTAACACATCATATTAGGTTACATGTATATTGGAAAAGTGACCTCAGAGGAAGGTAAGATGGAATTTCCCATCATATTAGGTTACATGTATATTGGGAAAGTGACGTCGGAGGAAGGTAAGATGGAATTTCCCATCATATTAGGTTACATGTATATTGGGAAAGTGACCTCGGAGGATGGTAAGATGGAATTTCCCATTAGACATGCCTCCGCCAGGGAGCGAATTTTCCATGTGGGGTAGAGGTCAAGACCTTATCCACTGCCTTATCGAGGCTACTACAATTTTTGATCTTCATAGAGAACCAAGGAATGACAGGACCTGGGGACTAATTACCTGGGGACTAAATAAAAAGTGAAATATCGGTTAACCTTTAACGGAGCAATCGACAGGATCGATCACAATTTTCACCATTCATGAATGAATCAATGATGTTTTACAACCCTTTAACAGGGCTTCAGCAACAGTTGTCATTATGGATTGGACCGGGAAATTGTGATGAGGAAAAATTACAAGAACAGAGATGGAGAATTCTCAAATCGCGTTCAGTTCCCATTGGGGAATGTACCTCCGGTTGTAAATGACTGGTGATATTTATTTGACACATGCCAAGGCTCACAAATTAATAGATATTAAAATTGTTCAACACTACCAGCAGACATTTTTTTATAAACAGATATCTTTAATGGAGAAAAAAAACAAGATATAAATTGTTACAATCCTTTTTTTCCAGGCGTGGTACTTTAGTTGGAGAACAAAAACACTGTATGAGATTAAGTGAGAAATCTCTTCATGCCACTGAATATCTTTATAACTGAATTAAAAATAACTTTGAGAATGTATTAGTGTCATTTTGCATTTGTGTTTTGTTGTTGTTGGTTGTGCTGATTTTATTGGGGGGGGGGGGGGGGAGGGTATTAAACCTCTATCCAGGTGTTCATTATCCAGGTGTTCATGGCATATAATAATGTTTAAAATACCCATGACTAAAAATCATTATGAGTTGGTAACTAAAAATTTGATGCTCCAGTTTTGGGGTTTACCCTAGCTGGTTAAAGCCATTAATATTGTGTCTATACTTCTAGTTTTGATTCTTAAAATATGGAAGTTAAATGGATATGACCTTGTCATAAGCAGGTTTAAAAATGGTGTACAGTCCCATGTATCAGAGTCTATCCTCAGGGCATGTTAAAGAACCACAGGAATCAATATGATTGTTAGAGTAGGAATGGTTCCAGGATTCCTATTATCCTGCTAATCTGGGGCGGCTCGAAATAACCAATAATATGTTTATGAGCCGTTCAACAACAATGAATAACCGTTTGATCAAATAATTAATATTATTATAAACAGAACAACTTCATTACTCTAGGACCATTGCTGGCCCTTGGAAAGGGGAAAGGAAAAGTGTGTTTTTTCCTTCTCTATTTTATTCTAGAATGGTTGAGGTCAAGAGTTCAAAAACAAGTAATAATCAAAGTGTATACATTCAGTGCTCCAGATAAGCTTTCAGCACAATGCGTGTAATACGCATGAAAAAAATATTGCGAATTTACATTTATAATATGTTATTCTTAAAAACAAGAATTGTACAAAGCATTAATGTAAAAAATTTACTCTTTAGTCAGTACCATAAATAAATATTACTTATTTCCTCTTACACTTACATTCAACAGTGCTTCTGTATTTTTAAATTAGAATAATTTGTACTAAACAGCCATCAAGAAGGCCATTTATCTACTGTATATAGTAATTACTGGAAGCACTTGATTGTCCTACAGTACCTCAAACTTCAATTTATAAGCATGTACTGAGTATGAGTGGACACACCGATTATTCTTATCTGTCGGGTGCCGGTAATTTGGTTCTCAATGTTTATCTCTAATTTTTTAATGCATTTTAGTATGCATTCATTTTATTTTTAATGTGTTTTTGGTGAGAAAATATGCGTAATTACACAACTACGCATCTTAGGCCTAAAAAAATAAGCTCTCTTATTCTTCGAATAGTCGAGCTAAAAATGTTTGTTTCTGGTTACCCGACCGACCGGATTCTTTTACCCCCGACCCAAATTCTTTTTAGGGTGTGAAGAAAAAAATCCCGATTTTTTTTCCCGTCCGAAATACTACTCCAGTTGAACAAAATGTATATAAACGTATTTGTTCGCTGCAAAATGTTTTCCAGTACCTTTCCGTAAGTTTCAAGTCAATGCATCTTTAACCTGGCTCTCGAGAATGAGCTGTTTCTACTCGATAATCTTTGATTTTCATGTTGTTGTTTTTTTTCATCGATGGAGATTTTGTAAGTAACACCGGTTGATGGACTTCTGGGTATGTAAAAATGTTTGTATTTATTATATCTTGCCAATGAGTTTAAATTTGTTTGCCGAAAAATAAATAATTATAAATATAGTGTTTTAAACTAAATATCTTCGAACTTTTGATAAAATTAAGAGTTTTGATGGCGATTTTCATGTTGAAAATACGGCTAACATACCGTTGCTATTGTCAACGGAGAGAATGGCCACCGGCTCGCCAAATGTGCTGTTGGCATAATATTATAAATGTGGCTTTCACATAAATTAAGATATTCATGCAAGAACAAACTGTTTAATACTTGTATGATCTGAAAATAGAAGTAAGTTTGGTAGTACTTACATAGACACACTATATACACTCCAAATTATGGACAGTAGATAACATTATTTTAATACAACTTACAAGTGTACAGTAGTGTAAAAAAAAAAAAAAAAATCCCTACCTACCGACCCATGTTTTTTTAAAGGACGTAACCAGAAACAAACCTTTTTTTTTTAGGCCTTATCTGGAGCACTGACATTTCTCCAACAGAACAATCATCAAGGGGTCATATATCATATTAAATATTAAGAGAGCACCTCTCCGTTGGATTATGTCACTTTCTTTTTTAACACATTTCTACTTTCACTTTCATATATCATTAACACTTAAACAACTGAATTAAAAGCTCAGTATAGTTCTCAATACATATGATAATTACTTCTAGGAGTTCCTCTGACCCTAATTAGCCAAAACCAAAAATAAACTGAAAAGAGCCTTTAATAACAGAGAGTGCCATGAAGGCTCGCTTTAGTAAAATTGTGGAACATTTGCCATATTATTTTGGTTAACAAACAGGAGCATAGCTGCCTTAAAAGTAGCTGCCTATACATAATTTTGAAGATTTTTTCAGGTTGAAGAAGAAAATAAACTTATTTAATCGCGTATTTATTACTAAAACTTTCTCGACCAAGATGCAGGCATGAGATCAGTCATGAATGTGTTCAGTCATGAATATATAAATTTACAATATTAAAACTGTACAAATTTCAGAGTCTTTTAGAGATGTTTAGGACTCTGAAATGCGTGAAATGCCATCTCAGAGCATCTAGATTTTAAAAATGTTCAAGGGAAACATGCCCTCGAACCCCTAACAGTTAGGGGCGAAGCCGCTCAACATGTCACTTTGGCTGCATATACAGCAATTATATACTTGCTACGCCCATGACAAAGATCGGTATACAATGGTAGATGGTATGGCTTTCTTTTTATATTATATATATCGTAGAATTAACTTCCAAGGTTAAGGTATGGGTTCAATAATATCAGCTGACTAATTAATCCCTTCCCATGTTGTCAATCAACAGCTGACAAGAAAGTAAACAACAACACAACACACTCATATTATAAGGACTTATAAAAAACAACCTTGAGAAGACAGAAACATAGTAATTCAAATAACAGCATTAACAAAACAAATGTAAATACACCATACTCCGTATCGACCTGGCTGTGGTATATTGCCGAGTCAATACACAACGAGCCACTGTGGTTAATGAAAACGGTTGGCCAATTTTTCATAGAAAAAAACCGTAGAGTACTCACCGTCAGAGCCGATTACTATAGGAACCTCGGACGTTGTCGCCTCCATTTTTATCCTGAAGCAAAGACGAAGTCTTCGGCCAATCTCTACAACCAAATTCAATACATTATTTGTTCGATTTGCGTAGTTACGTTACATTCTTTCCTTCTCAGAAAATACTGCTTCGGGTCAGTTTACAGGAAATACCAGGTCACGTGACATTAATGTTTGTGTTGTGAGAGTGGTGTCCCTTGTTGCGGTAAAATCGAAAGTAGAAATCCAAAAGTTGAAATAGTCCAGACAATAATGCAAAATAATAGCTTAAATGTTGATGCAGATGTGTTGATAAGTACATCGGATATCTATAAATATACCCAAGAAATGCTGTCACAAAAAAGTGTGGATGATTTCTCTGCCCACAGGTTTGAGAAAATACCCATACAAGGGAAGTAACTCTGATGACATACTTTAAGTAACCAATACTGACCCTGCCCAAATATGATCAAGCAAAAAGCCTCACCTACGCTTTATTACTTCAAATACTAGTTATATAACCACTACATGGATAATTACTCATTTAATAATTATTTCTAGAATATTCATAAACAAGAGACCCAAAGGGGCCTCAGATGCTCTACTGGCAAACTTGTCTCTTATATGGCGAATGTGTTCTATCGAAACAATTTGAACTAGTATAACATCTATAAAGAGCGGTTTAAGAGAATAATGGATTTTATTTTTTTTTCCCTTGATATTGAACCATTATTATCTATCTATCTTCCAATAAGTCAAACCCCTGCTGGGGACCTAGACTTGACGCGCGTCAACTGACAAGACGTTAGTTGAAATAAAGCTAAGGATAAAATTAGAAATATTATAGTGTTAAAAACAGGTTAAAAGAAGATAGGGCATGCTTTTTAGGGAGACATGTGATTGACATGGCTAACAGCCAGGCCAAATGCACTGGGGGGCAGGGTTACTACTCTTTGAGGTTACGAGTGCATTCCAATGGACTATGGTTCTGAGGAAGAACGAGTATTTATAATAGTCAGTACTTGTTTGGATTTGTTTAAGTGCTAATGAGTGGGATGTACGGCTAGATTTTCTTCCCAGGGGATGGCAACATGGTAAGGAAGATGTTATTTTAGCATTACCAGTCTTTGGTCGATACGTCTTTGGTCAAGAGCTCTCCAGTTTAGGGAGTTGAGCATATTTGTGACATTTGTGACACTGTATGTTCTGGCATAGTCACGTTTGACCTAGCGAGCAGCTCGTCTTTGTACACATTCAAGTTGGTCAATGCATGTAGATGTGTGCGGTGACCAGACTGTGGAGCAATACTCAAGCTGGGGCCTGACAAGTGTCTTGTATGCAGTTGCCTTCAGGCTCTCTGAATGTACCTTAATATTACGCCTCAGAAAGCCTAAAGTCATATTTACATTGTTGGTGACTGAGTCAATGTGTTTATTCCATGTCAGATCATTTGAGATGTTTACCCCTAGATATTTTGCTGATGAGACTGTTTCTAATGTAGTGTTGTGTAGGCAGTATTGTGTGTTTATTACTGTTTTGCGTTTGGTGATTTGAATTACTTGGCATTTTGAAGGATTAAATTGCATATCCCATTATTTCCTTTTATAACAAGGACAATATTTAGTGTGTTCCCTAAGCTTCATTGCTGTACAGCCTACAGGACATATGCCATGATTCAACACCGTCAATTCATTATACACACAGGAAGACTCATTCTGTTATATCTCGTGGGGTTGCCGGGGTAGAATACAACCACTGCAAACACACCGTCACATGCAGAGGGGTAGGACCCCCCATTCATATTCATTTTGTCATTTTTTGTTCATGCTCATTAAAGGTCTTCATCATGATCCCTGCATTGTTTCAGGTGCCATCTCGCTCACATCACTAAGAGCAGTGGCAGAAAAACAATAAACGTGGCTCCAGCGTAAATGGAGTGTCTACAATAGAATTTGCAGCAACTCTGCAGTTCAGGGTGAGAAGGTTCTAGGCCCATTTTCCATATTTTATCTCGATGTACATGGAAGATGAGCCTGGCATGTTCATGCCTGTTAGGCGCCATATAACCTTTTCATGTGTTGGTGCGCCTTAAAACCCCAATTCAATTCTGTTATATCTCAGTGGTTTAGGAGTCCTGGTTTTGTCCTGTAAATTCACCTCACTTTCAATATAAAGCAGTTGTTACATTGCCATATAACCTTTTCATGTGTTGGTGCGCCTTAAAACCCCAATTCAATTCTGTTATATCTCAGTGGTTTAGGAGTCCTGGTTTTGTCCTGTAAATTCACCTCACTTTCAATATAAAGCAGTTGTTACTAAGGAAGTTTATGATCGGAATGAACTCGCCAAAACAAAAGTACCTCCTTTTTTTTGCTGGTATTCCCACAGGTCAGTTTTTGAGGGCATAGGACAGCTTGAACAGCACTTTTAATTAAACAATGTTTGATGTTTTTAAGATCACTTCACCAGTGTATTAGGCAGAAATTCAAGAACTCAGGGTGTGTAAATATGCAAACAGGGTGTGCAAAATAATTTGCTAACACGCGTTAGGCGCCAATTCGCAACAAGTGGGTGTCTCCGGCGTAATTTATTTTCACAGATAAAGGTGAAAAAGGTGCATTTTAGATCATCTTTCTTTATAAAACATAAGAATATTGAGATAGTAAGAGTTTGGAAGTGTTGTTTAGGTATTATACCATTAATTATTTTCCCCATAGACACCAATGTTAAAGTGTCGCATGTTAATGATTTGCTGCAAATTCAACTCAGGTATGGATAACGCAGCAGTGTAATGTTAAATTCATATAGAAAACTAATTTTACACTTGAAAAATCACCAGAAAATGTGGGGTCACAAGACATGTAAGAAAGTTTTTGTTTGTTTACTAAACAGGTCAAGGGTACAGCTGTTTTCATTGATTGACTGTTTTCATTGCTCACAAAGTGTAAGCACAGTCAAAATTTCGAAAATGTTCATCAGTGATCCAGTAAAACTTATTAATACGCTTCTTAGACATACAACCACAAAATCGAATAGAAATGGGCAGTTTTCCTCTACTTATAATGCCCGTTTTCATCAAAAAAGGAGGGATTACGTTTTATTATAGGAACTACATTCGACTACACCTCGGAGGCTTACAGGTAATTAGTGGTGGTAAACCTTTAGCAAAAAAAACACAACACTTTTTTTACCCCACCCACTCCTCCAAATATTGGCCACGATTTTTCAAAAACGGCGGTGCAAGACGGTGCACGGCTGGCTGGCTAATACAATGCACTTCACTGAGTAATAAATATTCCTTTATACAGTTTCAAATTTTGAGGGCTGGCGTGGCGCAGTCGATTTGTAACCAGAGGCCCCGGATTCAATCCTCCGTGGTGCCACTGAGTTTCGTCGGTGTGTTCTTGGGCAAGATACCTTCCCTTAGCCTCGTACGTCGGATGGGACGTAAACCGGGCGGTCACATGTGTCGGTCTATCCTCCGAGCATGTTAAAGAACCATAGGAACCATAGAAATCTATTTGACAATAAGAGTAGGGCACAGTTCCCAGATTCCTATGTATCCTTCCCCTCTCTCTGGGGCTGCTCTAAATAACCTATACTGTGTTGATGAGCCGTTAAACATTCAATTCAATTAAAATTGTGCCAAGCAATTCTTTTTTATGGATGCTATGGAAACCTTAAAGGGAGGTAATTTGATGATTTTTGATAATCAAAAGCTATTACCTACACAATCGGTGTTGTGTTTTTCTGTGATTTTTTTCGAAAGCAACGTACAGAGAATATTGTCTTGGACAAATTGAGGTAATGTTTCTAGATTGTTTTTATCAAAAATGCATGGTTTAAGAAAAAAGGGGGATAACTCCCTTGAGTACTGAACTTTTCAAAAAAATATTTTGTTTAGACTATTGGTGGTGATCGATCTAACAATTCTATATACATCATTTATTATTTCCTGTTTTGCTGTCAATATAATAAGGAAAAGAAAAAGGGGTAGTTTTTATTTTTGCTCAGTATAGTTTAGAAGTTTACTGAAGTTATCCTGTTAATCCATGTTCACAAACTAAACTTCCCTTATTCATAAGCAAAGGCAATACAAGCCACTGCTGCAGTATATTTATTGAAAGAATCATTTAAATAAAAGAAAACCATGATCTGAGACTATAGTTTCACTAGAAAATGGAAATAATTAGGGAATACAATAATCCTGACAATGTATACTTACCTTTAAAACCAAAGAACTGTGTGCAGAGAGCTTTGTTTTGGCTAAGAATTGTCATCTTTTGACACTTTCTGGCTTGACGGATTTGCCGTAAATGTCCCCATGTTAAAGGCAACATGGCAATCTTGAGGTGTGTTTCACAAATGTTCAGCCCGTGTGGTTCCCGGGGGCCCCCGTTTGGTCACGGGGCAAAGAATAGGGCCACTGCAGATCCCTTTGGAGGGGTAGGCAGAGGGGTAGAATCCCCCCAAATTCATGTTCATTTTATCATTTTTTGTTCATGTTCATTAAAGGTCTTCATCATGATCCCTGCATTGTTTCAGGTGCTATCTCGCTCGCATCAAAAGAGCAGTGGCAGAAAAACAATAACGTGGCTCCAGCGTAAATGGAGTTTCTACGATAGAATTTGCAGCAACTCTGCAGTTCAGGTCGAGAAGGTTCTAGGCCCATTTTCCATATTTTATCTCGATGTACATGGAAGATGAGCCTGGCATGTTCATGCCTGTTAGGCGCCATATAACCTTTTCATGTGTTGGTGCGCCTTAAAACCCCAATTCAATTCAATTCAATTCACAAATGTTCACATACTAAAACAAAATATCTACAAGTAAAAGATAGAGTCTGATCTCAGTGAGTTAGCTTATTCAAATAACCAACGAGCTGGGACAGACTCTTATCTTATTTGTAGCATGGTGTACTTAGTAACACTGTGACGTCCGAGTGACGTCTATACTCTAAATTCCTCTATCTGGTAGTTGTAGTATGGTATAGCCACGCCCCTTTAGTTACCCTAAATTAAACCGACCATGCTACAAAAGTGCCTTCTTTTGTTCTTTCTAGCCCCCATGTTCACGAATAAGAGTTATTTTTTTGTAATGTATCAATCTAGTTATGTTTTTCTAAATCTAACAATGTTGGGCTAGTTTGAATGAAAAATCATTTAAATTGCATAACATTGCTTGCTCAAGAGTAAGATTAACTCAGTCAGTGGGTGCGTTACCTCAGTCATTGGGTGCTTTCAGAGTTCAGCCATTAGTAATCACGTTGGTTAACTATGGGTTACCAATGGTCACCAATGGTAACCAATGAGTACCAACGTTAGAATTGGCAACCAATCAACTCTGAACGGATATCGGTAGTTTATGGTACCAATGGCAGCCTGAGGCTACCATTGGTCACCAATTTATTAGCAATGTGGTGAGGGAGGTGATACCAGCAATTGCTATGCTTCAAAACTGGACATTTGAGTTTGCTTCTTTCATGTTTAGCAGACGATTTGGTTATGATGATGCTCTTCTGAATCATATTTGATCAATTAAATTATAAAAACAATAAATATGTTAATTATTTGTCAAAAACAAAATTTAGCCAACGTTAAACTCTTGAAAATATCAGAATATAAATATAAACTTTAAAAAATGTAATTGTTTAAAAGGGGACATATTTGGGTGGGGTGGGGGGCGTTTTGACTATTTGAAAATACATAAGGGGGACGTTTTGACCAAAATGGGGACGTTTTGACCGACATCCTGTTCTTCTTATAGGACAGAATTAAGAGTATGAGCCAAGAGTTCAACATTTCTATATATGTATACAAATTTACCATCCCTCTGTATACTCTCGATGACCTCAAAGATTACTTTAAACTGATACAAAACTGTTATCACTCGAAAAACGGGCCCAATATAAGCTGTTTACTGATACAATTTTCTTTACTTTTTGATATTCGCGTTATGATATAGTTGCAAAATAAACATGTACTGTTTCTTTGTGCGTGATCTTCATATAATGGCCTGAAAGAACGTATGCAATAGTTACAATTTTTGGGGAGCCGTTTTATTTATATTTATTACTCAACACATTATAGATTGTTTAGAGCCACGCCAGAAAGGAGGAAGGAATACATGGAAATCCAGGAACCAATCCTCCTCTTATTAAAAAATATATAGGTTCCTATGATCTTGCTCGGAACATTCACAGGGTCTTACACGGGACCGCCTGATTTACGTTCCCATCCAACAGACGAGGACAACAGAAACTGTATTGCACAACAGCACACCGATGAATCTCAGTGGCAGCGGATTTCACTCCAAGACCTTCCAGCTTTCCACTGGGCCACGGCAGTCACTATGGATCAATAAATCGATGAGTTAAGTAATGAGTTAATGTTAATGCTTGATCAATAAACCAAGAATGCCATGCTTTCATTGAATACGATGGTTGGTGGTGGTGAGGTGAGGGTTTGGCGACTAGAAAAACAAAAGAAGGCACAATTGAAAACGTTTTTTACTGACAGCTTTAAGATAACAATACACTCTTCTTTCACACAATTTTTTTTCTAAATTAAGTAAGCTAATGATAGATCGGAAATTTATCGTTTTTATTTATGTACGTCCAAAAACAAATTGTACCAAAATTACTGTTGAGGGTAATAAAGAATGAGTTTTGTGTCATATTTTATTTTAAACACACATACTGATGATGTTTCCATTTCTTTTAAACATGTATAATTGAATAATAGTACCGATTAATGAAGAGAAACAAGGGGCCATGATGCATCTACTCTTTTTTTCTTTAAAGCTGGATGATTTCCCCTTTTCAGTATTTCTTACTCCATACCCACCTTTAAACAGCTTGACTTACTTTAACAATCTGTTTTATCCATCTGAACATTAAAAAATATATATTCACGAATATGTTTAGCAGTTTGATTAGTTTGTATCTAAACGAGTGTATTAACTGTAATTTCTTATCCTGATTTCTACAAAAAAACAAACAAAAAAAAACGTGTTTGTATTGTCTTTCAGTGTGTGCATGTGTGTGCTTGCTTGTGCTTGTGTGTGCGTGCTCGAGCACGAGTGTGCAGGTGCGTGTCTGCAAGTGAATGCTTGCGACCAAGTGCATGCTTGCGTGTGTGTGTGATAATTCAAAATAATATCCTATCGCAAAAACATCTCATTGAACTAATGTTGTAATGGAACCTTCGTAAAATAAAACTTGTTCTATTCTTGCATTAAACAACGGACCGAGAAAGTGCCAAATATTAGCGGTCTTTTTTCAGTAATTAATAGAATGCCGTTTTGCTTGACATTAAAGGGGCACATGGCAATCTTGATTTTTTTAAAAATTCACGACATCCTGTTAGTTTTCCTACATAATTTGCATTTGTTCAATCATTAATATTAATTATTAGAATAGCAAAAAGCAAATTATGTTTATATATTACTAACTGTATATAATATTTCACCAATACTATATTTTAAAACTTTGGTAAAATAACGAAGACAACTGAAATCTCAAAATTGTATTTAATTATATGCAAGCCGTTCAAACAGGAGTAATAAAGGTGCTAATTTTATGCTTGATATAAAACACAACATTTTCCCTTTAAGTTTGTGCACTTGGGAGGATATTGGCATTAAAATATCGGCTCTTCCCATTGCGGCTATGACTTTAGAAGCCATTTTGAATGTGTGTTAAACCGAGGCCACCGATGCTACCTCAGGTGTAGAGTCGCTGGAAGGTTGGTTACCAATGCCTTAGCAATCGGCAAACATATGTCTAACAACTGTGACCGATGGCTACCGTCTACTGATGAAACACACATATTTAGGTTCCCTATTATCGGAGTTAGTTACTCTGCCAAAAATGGAGTTAGTTACTCTGCCAAAAATCATTTAACCCTTATGTTCTGTCAACATGCCCTACTAGACATCATAATCATTCATCCAACCAAGTTTCATGAAAATCTGAAGAAAAGTGTAGGAATTGAAATGAATTAGATGTTATAGTCGCAACAACAGCTAAGGTCATATGGTAACTTTCCAGCTTCCATTGGTGCAGGAAGACCCCAGGTGTGCCTCCAGACAATTTTCATGCATGGGCGGGCAAGCCAGTCAGATAGCTTCCTCACATAAAGATTCCTGGTCCCGTGAGGGCTCGAACCCGCAGCAGTGAGGGACTAGTTATTTCAAGACAGACTCTTACCACACGGCCACGGACGCCCCCAAACATGTAGGAGGAGTTGTGCGAACAATCTTTACATTTGAAAATCTTCAAAGTCACATAATTCCGCCAAAGATCATTCAACCGTAACGTCCTGATGATATGCGCTACTAGGCATCATACTGATACTCTTTCATAAGTTCCATGAAAAACAGAAGAAAAATGTAGAAGATTCAAGCAAAAGACTTTACACTTGAAAGTCCCATAATTCTGTCAAAAATCATTTAACTGGACCGTCATGACAGAATGTGCTACTAGACATACTGACCTATCAAGTTTCATGAAAATCGGAAACAAATGTAGGACGAGTTAAGCTGACAAGAAAAGCTGCACAGACGAATGGACAGACAAAGTGGCAACCATATGTTTCCCTGTGTTTTTAAAGGAGCATAAAAATACTTTCAAGTGACAGATACATCTTGTGAAGACGACTAGGATTACTCAAGAACATGCCTTGGAGTGAGAACTGATGACCAAGGTCATAAACATGTCACATGAGAACAACTGTTGTAATGAGCACGCCAATGATATAAGGAGCATGTCATGTGAGAACAGGTCCTATAATGTGCAATCTGGTGACTCAAGAATACATCATGTGAGAGTATGTTCTGAAATGTGTACCCTGATGACTCAATAACATGTCATAATTATGGTACTTTTCCTGCAATGTGCTCCCGCATAACTCAATAACATGTCACATGAGACCATGTTCTGGAATGTGGCACTTTTCTTGCAACGTGCACCCTCATGACTCAATAACATGTCATAATTATGTCACTTTTCTTTTCATTTGCTCCCTGATGATTCAATAACATGCCATAGTTATGGAACATGTCTTGCAATGTGCACCCTGATGACTCAATAAAATGTCATAAATATGGCACTTGTTTTGCAATGTGCATCCTGATAACTCAATAACATTTCATAATTATGTCACTTGTCTTGCAATGTGCACCCTCATGACTCAATAACATGTCATAAGTATGGCACTTGTCTTACAATGTGCACCCTCATGACTCAATAACATGTCATAAGTATGGTACTTTTCTTGCTATGTGCACCCTGATGACTCAAGAACATGTCGCATGAGACTTGTTCTGGAATGTGGTACTTGTCTTGCAATGTGTACCCTCATGACTCAATAGCATGTCATAATTATGTCACTTTTCTTGCCATCTGCTCCCTGATGACTCAATAACATGTCATAAGTATGTCACTTGTCTTGCAATGTGCACCCTGATGACTCGTTAACATGCCATAGTTATGGCACTTGTCTTGCAATGTGTACCCTGATGACTCAATAACATGTCATAATTATGGCAATTGTCTTGGCATGTGCTCCCTGATGACTCAATAACATGTCATAATTATGGCACTTGTCTTGCAATGTGTACCCTGATGACTCAATAACATGTCATAATTATGGCACATGTCTTGCCATGTGCTCCCTGATGACTCAATAAAATATCATAATTATGGCACTTGTCTTGCAATGTGATCCCTGATGACTCAATAACATGTCATAATTATGGCACTTTTCTTACAATGTGCACCCTGATGATTCAATAACATGCCATAATTATGGCACATGTCTTGCAATGTGTACCCTGATGACTCAATAACATGCCATAATTATGGCACTTGTCTTGCAATGTGTACCCTGATGACTCAATAGCATGTATTAAGTATGGCACCTGTCTTGCAATGTGTACCCTGATGACTCAATAACATGTCATAATTATGGCACCTGTCTTGCAATGTGTACCCTGATGACTCAATAACATGTCATAATTATGGCACCTGTCTTGCAATGTGCCCCCTTATGACTCAATAGCATGTCATAATTATGGCACCTGTCTTGCAAGGTGTACCCTGATGACTCAATAACATGTCATAATTATGGCACCTGTCTTGCAATGTGTACCCTGATGACTCAATAACATGTCATAATTATGGCACCTGTCTTGCAATGTGCCCCCTTATGACTCAATAGCATGTCATAATTATAGCACCTGTCTTGCAATGTGTACCCTGATGACTCAATAACATGTCATAATTATGGCACCTGTCTTACAATGTGCTCCCTGATGACTCAATAGCATGTCATAATTATGGCACCTGTCTTGCTTGCAATGTGTACCCTGATGACTAAATAGCATGTCATAATTATGGCACCTGTCTTGCAATGTGTACCCTGATGACTCAATAGCATGCCATAGTTTTGGCACTTGTCTTGCAATGTGTACCCTGATGACTCAATAACATGCCATAGTTATGGCACTTGTTTTGCAATGTGCCCCCTGATGACTCAATACAATGCCACATGAGAACATATCTTGGAGCATGCACCCATGTCTTCAAGAGTGCACCTGGATGCCTAGTTATATAAAAACAAAAATTCATTACAACTATAAAGCAATTTGTGTGAATCTTGACAATAACTACGTTTACACATGGCATACAAGGTAACCCTGATATGCCAACAAATACCTAGTAAATGACATAATAAAGATCTCATTCATTTTGGATACAATAGGTTTGACTATAAAATCAAGCATCAAGATGGAAAACTGTAAGGAATTAAACAAGTTGTAATTTTAAAACATTTTCCAGATTTTATTCAAAATCACTATCACTATCAAGGATTTGTATAGCTGCCTTTATATCTTTCGAACTGAAGGAGTTATCCTTCCTTTGTTCATTCAAACTTGAGTTGTCCCCATTTTCAGTGTTTGAATCAGTATCAGATTCAATGATCAGAGGTTTTCTCTTTGATGTCACAGTTTTTGTTTTTGAATCGCCACTAGATAATTTATCATTTATATCATCAATAACTGGGACACCATTCTTTGAGTTATTTCCCTTTAATGCACTGGACGATGTGGAACGTTTCGCTTTTTTAGCTTTGTGTTTCCCTTCATCGTTTCCAAAATCCAACTCATCACTATCTATTTCACTGTCTTGAAGAATTAACTTTCTTTTCTTAATTTTCATAGAGTTACTGTTCTTGATTTTAACATTATTATCTCCCTTAGATCCTTGAGATTCACTTTCTGTTGATGTTCGTACCATATTTGTGAACACAGATTTTCTGTCATTTACTATGACAAGTTTGGGTTTAGCATCATTCACAGTTTTATGTTTAGACTGAGCAAGACTAGATTTACTGACAGATTTGTTAGATTTGTCCGACTCGTGATTCGGTTGTTGGTGCGATGACGACGCTGACGGTGAGGCACTGCGGGTGTTAGAGGCTGGCTTATGTTTTTCCAGCATGTCCAGGAACACCTTGTCCCGACCATTTCGAACCAAGGCAGCTTTGGGACCTAAATATTGAATCAACAGCATTTTTGTAATTTCTTCAATACTTCACATTCAATACCATACAAAATCTCATCATGTGATCATTTTTCATACATCAGTTAACTTATTTATTTACCATAACTTTGAGATATTTTACAATGTTGTTCCTAATAGAGATAACAAATGAGCCTCGCTAAGATGGCATTAGGGAGAATTTGAAGTTTTTCAATCAATGCATTTAAAATGTTAATTAAAAATTAAACGAAATTGTAGGAATTTTAAGAATTAAAACAATGTTTTCTGTAATTTATTACGACAGGTAAACTTTTATGATAAAAGAATAAAAGAATTTAAAAAATCTATCTTTAAATTCAACATTGTGTCATACCTGGTATAAGATAGCTGATGGTAGAGTACGGAGTAAAGTGGAAATCTTCACGGATGTACTCCTTGAGTAACATGTGGGCGAGAATACGCTCTAGCTTCTCTTTGTCTGTCCCTGTGTCTGTACCCTTGAAACAACAATACAATTAACTATTAATTTTCAAACTTTTAAGAGCTTTTACTGAAATACACATTCTGAACAAATCTGGTGAAGATGAACAAGAGGCCCTGTCTTGCTCTATTGGTTGTACGACACACGACCAACACCAAATGGTGGATCAAACTTTCAACTGGTTTCAATCAATCAATGATCTTTACCAGGATGCTAATGTACATATCATTTACTGAAGTGCACAAACATATGACTTGCTTCGCGCGACATTAAAGTCTATATGTCCTAAAATAGTTCTCAAGAGAAAAGAAACCCAAATTATATAATATAACTATTAATTTTCTAGGTCTTCAGTTACTTTGAAGTGATTTGCAGTATGTATATTTGTATGTATCTGGTCACTTTTGACAATCTTTCAGCCATACCACGATGGTGTCTACTTGTAGCAGTGAGCTCGACGCTCAACTTTATAGTGCTGGCGAGGGCTGGCGTGGCGCAGTCGGCAGCGTGGCGGATTTGTAACCAGAGGCCCCGGGTTCAATCCTCCGTGGTGCCACTGAGTTTCATCGGTGTGTTCTTGGGCAAGACACTTTCCCTTAGCCTCGTCCGTCGGATGGGGACGTAAACCGGGCGGTCCCGTGTATCGGTCTATCCTCCGAGCACATTAAAGAACCATAGGAATCTATTCGACAATAAGAGTAGGGCACTGTTCCCGGATTCCTATGTATCCTTCCCCTCTCTCTGGGGCGGCTCTAAATAACATATACTGTGTTGATGAGCCATTAAACAACATTCAATTGAATTATAGGGCTGCCACACTGGAATACCACACAATAGACAAATGGCATGATACACCACCTAGTCACATTCAATCTCATCAAAATCATATCCTAATTACGCTTTGATACTCTCCGCTACAGGATCTGACAACACTGCCTTGGAGGTCACGTCAGATCGACCTTTCATCTAATCAATATTCGAAGATCAACTAAATTGAAATCGCGCGTTTCATATATGCACTTCAGATGATGTTCGAGTGAACTGAACAAACGAAAATCCACATAAACCACATAGATTTACTGTATATCCGAATAAAGATAAAGCCTTTGTGTGTTATTGCTGTAGATTGAAAGATAAATTTAAAAAAATGCACTAAATATAAATGGCATGTTTTACATCAAGAATACAAAGGAAATCTTTTTTCCTTTGAAACATTCAGAAAAGTAGCTGAAAAATATATATTCTACTGAGATTATTGTAACATTAGGTTTTCTAAATAGTGTGTCTTAGTACGCCTGGCCCGTTAAGCTCAGATGGTAGCGAAGTAGACTATTGTGACATTCTATTATTATTACTATGTAATTTTAGTGTGGGTTCAACCCCACGATATGGTATACACTCTTTTTTTTTTACCGCTATTGAATTCCGTGAAACAATCTTGTGGTTTTTTTTAGTAAATATTCAATAATGGTTGGTATGTTTTATTTGTCAATGCAATTATTTTGTGTGTGTGTTTTATAAGCTAAAAGTTTATATGGACATTATTTCTTTCAATACAGAGCGCAGACTGCTCCACATTTGAAACGCGACTTGCGCAGTGAAGCAGTCTATACCAAGCAATTTTGTAGGCTGAAATCTGATTGGCTAATCATAAGGTCAATCTGACCTGACCTCCAATGCAGTAGTAGTGTAGAGTATCGTAGCGTGATAAATGGTCTGATTTTAATGAGATTGAGTCACATTATACCGACACCGAGCCTACCAGTTATAGGTCTACCTTTTATATGCCGAAAGTTAAGCACTTTAAGCCTTAACACGCTATATATATATAATGAACTGTTCTTTCTTTGAATGAAGACCATTCCATTTATGTGACAAAGGGGTGTTTTTGGGGAAATGACTGATCAGCAGCCAGACATTGTAAACCCTGATCATTACTCGCAGGCTCATCTGGGTTTACAATGGACGCACTGTACATTTTACAATGATATCTCCGTGTATTATTTTTTTACTATTGAACATCATCAGCAGTATCACATAACAGCCGAGTATAGGAAAGATACACATGTTTATTAAGTGTTATGAAAGCCAAAAGTCAGGAATGGACACCAATTTTGTTTAATAGAAAGTTTGACCTTTGGTGAACCCCTTCTAGTCTTAACTTCGACATTTGATTCCCACAACATGAACAGGGAAATACTAAAGCCAAAAAAATACCTGACCATCATGTGTATTCTTAACAATTATATTTCAACATGGTTGGGGTGTCAGAAGGGCAGGGTCATACCTAGGGATTTTTTTTCGATATTCTTTGCCAGATTCCTGTCTAGATGACTGCATGCCTACACGACAGCTATGCCACAGGAAAGGGTTATGGAAAAACTAGCTTAGCAGTTTACCTTAACCCTGCATGGTCCAGGTCCCTTCCCTTGCCAGGCATCTAACAGTTTGATGGCCGTAAGTTTCTGGTCTATAGATACCGCATTGTCGAGTATCTTCAGCACATTGGTGCAATACAATGTCACATCTTTCTTGTCAACCGAGTCTGCAACACATCAATTGTAATATACTATAATACAGATCTGCTGTGAAAATATGCCTGACACACATGGATTTTATACTTTAGTTTCAGGACATATTTACAGTGGATGCATTTCGAGTCTTTCGTTGCTCCATTTATATTATTTTTATACTAAAATGGTGCATGTTCAAAAGTAGTTGACAATGTAGTCGGAGGGTAATTTGTTTGCTCACAGTCAACTAGTGATTAGTGTCTGGATCATACAATAGAGGAAGAAAAAAACAAAAACAACATAATCTAGACTGTGTATTTAAAGCATAGCGTGAACCCATTCAGTTTGACTATAGTATTCATCAATATAAAGATGTGTTAGTAGTATACCGCCGTCTTAAAAGAGTTTATTTAGATAATTAGGTAGAATGAAATGGTAAGCCAGACTCAGTATTTTAAAGGCAGGGCTTATTGACATAAACCACAGACAGGTCAAGGTAACCTAGATGTTATTCACGTGTGAACATGATAACATGTATCTATATTACAATTAGCTAATTACAATGTCCTCATATAATACGATTCATCACATAAAATGGATTCTGGGAGTGTAATAAAGCCATGACTTATTTCTCGTAATACACTAGTGTGTTCTGGATGCAAATGAAGACCGAATCACTGTGTTTGTGTACAGTGAAACATTTAGTCCCAAAATTGTCTGAATGGTATATCATATGATATGCCCAGATATTTTAAATATTTATCTTTATTTGAAATCTTACTTCATAAAATGCATGTTAGTAATGTTAAATTTGGTTTTAATAAGGTGTCGCATTATTTGTAGGGCGAACGCGTAACAGCCGCGTAATGTAGCTGACGACATGTAAACAACAAAACAACGTCACGATTTCTCTTAGAAACTGCCACCGTATACAAGGCAAACTGACAACATTAAATTGGAACTATATGTTGTACGTGTGTTATGTGACTGTGTATTACTGACTTTGATAAACTCGCAGAATAAAAAGATAGGATTCTCGACAGAGCCTCGTATCCTATCATTTTATCCAATTTGTTTATTAAAACCAAAACTACACAGTCACTCATATAAGATCCTCTTTATAACTTAAAACCTTAGGTTTATGACATGTCAGTGGTGGGATCACCTACCTATACTGACATTTATTGGTTTATATAGAGAAACTTGTTCACAAGAATCTTTCTTCTGTAATTCTAGAATAATAACACTTAAAGGGGTTGGTGCACTATTTTCAAACAAGATTTATTTAAAACGGTTCTGAAAAACTTGAAAAAAACTGAAAGAATTATCAAAATGCCATAAAAAATAAAGGAGATATGACCTATGGTTAATTTGAAAAGAACATAAATGGAGGCAGCCATCTTGGAACGATTACGTCATCGTGATTTTTTACCATTATTGACAAAATACATTTTAAAGCAAAGAAAATCACTGCAAATTGATTAAAAATAAATATACAGATGTAAAATTTATAAATTATATGCTTATTTTTCATTTGCAGTGATTTTCTTTGCTTTAAAAGATATTTTGTCAATATGATATATATGGTAAAAAGGGCGCAACGGCATCATCATTCCAAGATGGCCGGCTCCATTTATGTTTCTTTGCAAATTTTCAATAGGTCATATCTCCTTTATTTTTCATGGCATTTTGATAGTTCTTTCAGCTTTTTTTCAAGATTTTCAGAGCCCTTTTAAAATAAACCTTGTTTGAAAATAGTGCATCAACCCAAATAACGACTCTATAATTATGTAAGTCTATATACTTACATATAGAACTACAGTGATCACACATTTTGTTACACTGACTCCTGACCCACACCTCACCAAAGTACCGTGCTATCATACTCCTACGACACCTGAAATATAATAAACAATAATGAAGGAAATATTGCCTCCTTCCAACACATACATGTAAGATAATACGGCGACAGTTGGCCTTGACAGGAAAAGAAGAAAAATGAACATGCTTTCAGAAATAGTGCAGACAATTTTCACACCAATGTTGGGCAGGGCTCTATGGAATAATGTATACACGTTATCCAAACCCAGTTCAATAACGCAGAAGTATCAAATTAAAGCAAAACCAACGCACACGAGTCGGTGACCTGACATTTAACTATTATGTGAAGAATAACTATGAATGCAAATAAACATCAAATAATACTGTGGGAGGATTACAGAATATATTTCAATACCGTTTTACATCATATTAAGCCAGTCCCTTTGGGTGAAAATCGGATGAGAAATGGATAGGACATAATTTTAATAGCTTTTCTGAGGTGCAAAAACGACAGATTGAACAGATTGTTTACTTTCAATCTTCACATGTTCAGGTTAAGTCTGCAGCTCTATAAAGTCTGCAGCTCTATAAGTTTGCAGCTCTATAAAGTCTGCAGCTCCATAATTCTGCAGCTCTACAAGTCTGCAGCTCTACAAGTCTGCAGCTCTATAAGTCTGCAGCTCTATACATCTGCAGCTATATAAGTATGCAGCTCTATAAGTCTGCAGCTCTATAAAGTCTGCAGCTCTATAAAGTCTTCAGCTCTATAAAGTCTTCAGCTCTATAAAGTCTGCAGCTCTATAAGTATGCAGCTGTATAAAATATTCAGCTCTATAAAGCCTGCAGATCTATACAGTGTGCAGATCTATAAAGTATGCAGCTCTATAAGTATGCAGCTCTATAAAGTCTGCAGCTCTATAAGTATGCAGCTCTATAAAGTCTGCAGCTCTATAAGTCTGCAGCTCTATGAAATATGCAGCTCTGTAAGGTCTGCAGCTCTATAAAGTCTGCAGGTCTATACAGTGTGCAGATCTATAAAGTATGCAGCTCTATAAGTATGCAGCTCTATAAAGGGTGCAGCTCTATAAGTATATAGCTCTATAAAGTCTGCAGCTCTATAAAGTATGCAGATCTGTAAGTCTTCAGCTCTATAATAAAGTCTGCAGCTCTATATAGTTTGCAGCTCTATAAAGTATGCTGCTCTATAAGTCTGCAGCTCTATAAAGTCTGCACTCTATAAGTCTGCAGCTCTATAAAGTCTGCAGCTCTATAAAGTATGCAGCTCTATACAGTCTGCAGCTCTAAAGCACATTATCCACTGAGCTACCGTGGATGCTAAGGTGTGAAAACACAACACAAAACATAGTATAATTAATAGATGGACCATAGATGTTTACTAGTAAATTAAAACACGACCACAGTGATGCCTGCCTACTAATTAAATCCCACTGGGAGCTCAACTTGTGATAAAGAGTTGATTTATATGGATGGCGTGAGGTATACAGTTCTGATTCTATCTATTAATAAGTGGGTGGTCTGCCTCCACCACTAAAAATAGACCGACATACAAAGCCTAAAATATGCTAAAAATTACGTAAAACCCCAAAGAAATTGACAAACATGCATCATATGGATGCACTTATGCTCATGCTTTATCACAGTAACATGCTGTGACCAGTAAAACGTACCTCCCAACATCTGTACAGTACTCCATGATGCCATACAGGTTACGGAGTCCCGTCTGCTCCGCCATCACCATGGAGCTCTGGCGGAACACATCCTGGAATCTGTAGTACACAATACAGTGGGACTTCTTCTCGTCTCGTCCTAGGTTAATCAATATAATAGTCATTTTTAAAATGGAAATATCGGTAGACACATATTACTTCACACAGAGGACAGTCCATAGCTGGCTAAATCTGGTTCCCTGCATTATGTCTCATAAAACTCCCGATTGATTTGACCCTAGGCTGTCAGTGCTGCTGTCATTAGCACTGACAGCCCATTCACCAAAGGCCACGTAATTATGAATAGTTATTTTTAATATCTCTACAAGACATGATGTGGGAGTTTAAACCCATTCTAATACATATCTGAATTAACTAGAAGGGTGTTTCAAGGAACACTTGTGTCGTCTGCCGTGTACTTATTTCAGCAAGTACAATCTAACTATAAAGTTTGAAGACTTGTGCAATCCTTCATGAATTAATGAAGCAGTTTTTCCTTAAAGGGGGTACATCAGGATTATTCTAGAAACATCTTAAATTATAAAAATGTTCCATTTCATGATAAAACACTTATATCAATCAAAATATGCTGTTAGAACCATGTTGTTAATGTCTAAACTTTGAATACACCATATAGCTAGGACGGAATCAGACGTAAAATGCTGAAATTAACCATGGTGCGTCACCTAGAATAGCACATATTACTGTGCTGAATCAATTTCTTTGCAAAACAGGGATCATTTTTAGGCTCATTCATTATGTTTTGGTCATGTAGAATAGAAAATGTTAATATTTGTCAATTTTAAGTCGGACACTTAGACCCCATGAAAAGCCTGATGTACTCCCTTTAAAGGCCATAAATCTGCATTGGATAATTGATAAGGAAAACTGTATAAAGTTTCATGACCATAGGTCTTTATTTTGCCAAGTTATAAGCTAGGTTAGGTTGCAGGTTAAAGTTTTATGAAATGGCGGCAAACTCTGCCAAAATGAAAGTCAGAGTTATTGGACATGTGTAATGACATTCCTTCAGTTAAGATGAATATTTGTGTGAGGTTTCATGAACGTAGGTCAAATACTTTTCAAGTTATGGCCAGTTATGAGCTTGGTTAGGCTGCAGGTTAAAGTTTGAAAAGGGGCACAACTCTGCTGAAATGAAAGTGAGAGTTATTGGTCATGGGTAACAGTATTCTGTGTGGTAAGATGAATAAGTGTGTGAAGTTTCAGGAACATATGTCAAATACTTCTTAAGTTATGGCCGTTGTGAGCTTGCTTAGGTTGCAGGTTAAAGTTTTATGAAAAGGGGGCATAACTCTGTCAAAATAAAAGTCAGAGTTATTGGACATGTGTAACAGCATTCTTTGGGTTAATATGAAAATGTGTGTGAAGATTCATGAACATATGTCAAATACTTTTCAAGTTATGGCCAAGGTTAAGTGTGACAGACGACGGGCAACGACAACGGACGAGGGACAAAGTGATCCCGAAGCATCTGCCATGCTACACAGGCGACACAAAAATAATATTATAACACTATCCTTCACTTCCTCATAATTTCTCGGTCAAAATATCGCCAGATTAGACATAAAAACGTCATTATCTGAAGTAGACTTTTATCCACACCTCTTTTATTCTGGCAATATCCTTTTATATCAAAATGGTTTATTATTTGATTTAGTAACTGTGATATTGGGATAAATACTCCGAGCTCAGAAGTAGCTATATTAAAGAGAAGAGAGTTGTACGCTGCGTGCCTTCTAAATGATAAGATTTTCAGCACTGTTTAATGCCTAGCTGCACCATCGCTAAACAGATGTCACTGACCTCATTACTCTTACGTTGCCTGAGCCAGTGTAATAAATTATTCAATGAATAACCTTCAACGTTGCCTGAGCAAGTGTCACAAACTATTGCATATGGGACCAAAAACACCAATCAACTGCAGACAGACAGACGACTGGTCTAATACCAATCAACCATATATAGTTTAAACAATTTCCAGCAGGCTGACAGACAGACATACAGATAATTACCTGCTCTACCACTCTCCTGGTACAGATTCTCCATAGATTTACTTAGTGAGTGATGTATAACATATCTCACATCTGGCTTGTCTATCCCCATTCCAAATGCTACGGTAGCCACCACAACCTAGTGTATGGAAACATAATATGCAGTGAATGTATAGTGCACTTTTCAGGGTAAAACACACATTGAGTTTTCAGATTCCATTAGGGTTTATGCCAGTTCCAACCACCTCTGGATCAGCGCCTTTATACCATCTACACAATTTATATTTCTCCACTGTTCATGTCACAAATTGTACTTCTTGTGGCATACACTTATTTTGAGATACAAGGTTACACATACAGGATTTTACAGTATGATCGTTTGCAAAAAAAATAAAATAATGTCTGTCATTTTATTTGATGTTGATCACTTTTATTCTAGTCAAAATTATAAGGCACTTTCAAGTTAAGAGATGAATGCAATGAAAACAAGCAAATGTTTACAATATGTCGAACAGATCTTTTGTGCACACATCTGTGACTTCATATATGCAACTTACATGTATCGTGTTGGCTATCCAGGCCTTGTGGACCCTACTCCTCTCCTTGGCACTCAGGTCACCATGATAACAGCCTGCCTTGATCCCTCGGGACTGTAGATCTACAGTCACATCTTGGGTCTCTTTCCTTGAGAATGTGTAGATGATACCTTAAATGTACAAATAGATAAATACTGACCACACCTGATATATACTGACCAAACCTGATATATACTGACCATACCCGATATATACTGACCATATCCGATATATACTGACCATACCCGATATATACTGACCATACCTGATATATACTGACCACACCTGATATATACTGACCATACCTGATATATACTGACCATACCTGATATATACTGACCACACCTGATATATACTGACCATACCTGATATATACTGACCATACCTGATATATACTGACCATACCTGATATATACTGACCATACCTGATATATACTGACCATACCTGATATATACTGACCATACCTGATATATACTGACCATACCTGATATATACTGACCATACCTGATATATACTGACCATACCTGATATATACTGACCATACCTGATATATACTGACCATACCTGATATATATACTGACCATACCTGATATATACTGACCATACCTGATATATACTGATCATACCTGATATATACTGGCCATACCTGATATATACTGATCATACCTGATATAGACTGACCATACCTGATATATACTGACCACACCTGATATATACTGACCATACCTGATATATACTGATCATACCTGATATATACCGACCATACCTGATACATACTGACCATACCTGATATATACTGACCATACCTGATATATACTGATCATACCTGATATATACTGGCCATACCTGATATATACTGATCATACCTGATATAGACTGACCATACCTGATATATACTGACCACAACTGATATATACTGACCATACCTGATATATACTGATCATACCTGATATATACTGACCATACCTGATATATACTGATCATACCTGATATATACTGACCATACCTGATATATACTGACCATACCTGATATATACTGACCATACCTGATATATACTGACCATACCTGATATATACTGATCATACCTGATATATACTGGCCATACCTGATATATACTGACCATACCTGATATATACTGATCATACCTGATATATACTGATCATACCTGATATATACTGGCCATACCTGATATATACTGATCATACCTGATATATACTGATCATACCTGATATATACTGGCCATACCTGATATATACTGATCATACCTGATATATACTGACCATACCTGATATATACTGACCATACCTGATATATACTGATCATACCTGATATATACTGGCCATACCTGATATATACTGATCATACCTGATATAGACTGACCATACCTGATATATACTGACCACAACTGATATATACTGACCATACCTGATATATACTGATCATACCTGATATATACTGACCATACCTGATATATACTGATCATACCTGATATATACTGACCATACCTGATATATACTGACCATACCTGATATATACTGATCATACCTGATATAGACTGACCATACCTGATATATACTGATCATACCTGATATATACTGACCATACCTGATATATACTGACCATACCTGATATATACTGACCATACATGATACATACTGACCATACCTGATACATACTGACCATACCTGATATATACTGACCATACCTGATACATACTGACCATACCTGATATATACTGACCATATATGATATCTACTGACCATACCTGATACATACTGACCATACCTGATATATACTGACCATACCTGATATATATACTGACCATATACTGACCATATATGATATATACTGACCATACTTGATATATACTGACCATACCTGATATATACTGACCAAACCTGATATATACTGACCATACCTGATATATACTGACCATACCTGATATATACTGACCATACCTGATATATACTGACCATACCTGATATATACTGACCATACCTGATATATACTGACCATACCTGATATATACTGACCATACCTGATATATACTGACCATACCTGATATATACTGACCACACCTGATATATACTGACCATACCTGATATATACTGATCATACCTGATATATACTGACCATACCTGATATATACTGATCATACCTGATATATACTGACCATACCTGATATATACTGACCATACCTGATATATACTGATCATACCTGATATAGACTGACCATACCTGATATATACTGATCATACCTGATATATACTGACCATACCTGATATATACTGACCATACCTGATATATACTGACCATACCTGATATATACTGACCATACCTGATATATACTGATCATACCTGATATATACTGACCATACCTGATATATACTGACCATACCTGATATATACTGACCATACCTGATATATACTGACCATACCTGATATATACTGACCATACCTGATTGATTGTAGAATCTGGATGTGATCAACTTCTGTATGTCATCCAGGAATTCCTTCTGTACCGCTGGTTTCTCACGCACCTTTATCAAAAGTATCAAGTTACATCAGATAGATCTACTTTACAGCGCAAATCCCTATGGATTCTCCACACAGGTCAATATTGTATTAAAACAAATATATGTTCACAAACTGATACTATGGAAACAAGTATAAAACACCATATACCAAGTTATGAGTATTTGAATTATTAGTGTATGTGACCTTTTGTCCTGGGGTCTGGTTATGCCATTACATGTGGAGGTCATAAATTTACAAAGTTTCCTCTTAGTGGTTTAAGAGTGGATTCGATGATGGATAGACAGACAGACGGATGGACAAACAGAGGCATTAGCAATATAATGCTTTTAAAGAGAGGGAATAATTTTTAGTAGTATTACATAACTGGATCTTGTCTGTCTGTGTATATATACATACTTACCTCATAGAAGAGATTTGGTCTGTTGAAAGAGGCCCTAAACAAGTGACAGTTCTGTATGTTGAGTATCTTCTTTACGTCTTCCAGAACATTTGTGGTTGCCGTGGCAGTGAGGCCCAGGATGGGTACATCGGGGAACTGACGCTTCATGATGCCCAGGAACTTGTAATCTAAACGGACGACACAGATATACGATTTTAAAGCAGTGTCTAACAGTAAAGTAACAAATAAATGATGAGTCTATGTGAAAACAATTCCAACTTAATACTTATTAGTGCATGGAATAATTGCATAACAGAGACTGTTTAATGTTTATACCTCGATAAAAAGTTACAATCAATAATCACACCTCTTAGATTTTTTACCTTGTATCTTTCAGTAGGGAGAATTTGAACATTTTAAAAAATAAATGCATTTCAAACAATTTTTAGCAAAAAATAGACTTCAATGTGTGCTTGATTCAACAGAGATTACTCCGAAGTGGACACCAGTTAAGCTGGTTCTCAATTTTTCAATCACTTTGAGTCGTTACAGGTCCTAAGGCAAGGGGTCACATGAGTCAAAATATGGAGTATCATAAAAACATATCATAACAGGTTAAGAAATCAAAGGTCTTTAAGTTAAGCTGATTTTCAACCTAGGACCTTGAGAGGGTTAAAAAACATGTATATTCATGTTTGGTTTGACATCCACAACTCATACAGATCGCCAACTGCAGTCATTCTAAACTAGCTAGCAAAAATATAAAACTTTTCTGACTAATTTCAATCAGACTATTCCCTGACTTCCCTAGAGCTTATCTATATGTAATAAGCATTGTAGTGTTTGTGTCATATTACTGACACTATCACTAACTGCCAGTATTTACCTGGCCTGAAGTCATGTCCCCACTGGGAGCAGCAGTGTCTGTGTTATATTACTGACACTAACTGCCAGTATTTACCTGGCCTGAAGTCATGTCCCCACTGGTAGCAGCAGTGTCCGTGTTATATTACTGACACTAACTGCCAGTATTTACCTGGCCTGAAGTCATGTCCCCACTGGTAGCAGCAGTGTCCGTGTTATATTACTGACACTAACTGCCAGTATTTACCTGGCCTGAAGTCATGTCCCCACTGGGAGCAGCAGTGTCCATGTTATATTACTGACACTAACTGCCAGTATTTACCTGGCCTGAAGTCATGTCCCCACTGGGAGCAGCAGTGTCCATGTTATATTACTGACACTAACTGCCAGTATTTACCTGGCCTGAAGTCATGTCCCCACAGGGAGCAGCAGTGTCCATGTTATATTACTGACACTAACTGCCAGTATTTACCTGGCCTGAAGTCATGTCCCCACTGGGAGCAGCAGTGTCCATGTTATATTACTGACACTAACTGCCAGTATTTACCTGGCCTGAAGTCATGTCCTCACTGGGAGCAGCAGTGTCCATGTTATATTACTGACACTAACTGCCAGTATTTACCTGGCCTGAAGTCATGTCCTCACTGGGAGCAGCAGTGTCCATGTTATATTACTGACACTAACTGTCAGTATTTACCTGGCCTGAAGTCATGTCCTCACTGGTAGCAGCAGTGTCCATGTTATATTACTGACACTAACTGTCAGTATTTACCTGGCCTGAAGTCATGTCCCCACTGGTAGCAGCAGTGTCCATGTTATATTACTGACACTAACTGCCAGTATTTACCTGGCCTGAAGTCATGTCCCCACTGGGAGCAGCAGTGTCTGTGTTATATTACTGACACTAACTGTCAGTATTTACCTGGCCTGAAGTCATGTCCCCACTGGGAGCAGCAGTGTCCGTGTTATATTACTGACACTAACTGCCAGTATTTACCTGGCCTGCAGTCATTTCCCCACTGGGAGCAGCAGTGTCCATGTTATATTACTGACACTAACTGCCAGTATTTACCTGGCCTGCAGTCATTTCCCCACTGGGAGCAGCAGTGTCCGTGTTATATTACTGACACTAACTGTCAGTATTTACCTGGCCTGCAGTCATTTCCCCACTGGGAGCAGCAGTGTCCGTGTTATATTACTGACACTAACTGCCAGTATTTACCTGGCCTGAAGTCATGTCCCCACTGGGAGCAGCAGTATCTGTGTTATATTACTGACACTAACTGCCAGTATTTACCTGGCCTGAAGTCATGTCCCCACTGGGAGCAGCAGTGTCCGTGTTATATTACTGACACTAACTGCCAGTATTTACCTGGCCTGAAGTCATGTCCCCACTGGTAGCAGCAGTGTCCATGTTATATTACTGACACTAACTGCCAGTATTTACCTGGCCTGAAGTCATGTCCCCACTGGGAGCAGCAGTGTCCGTGTTATATTACTGACACTAACTGCCAGTATTTACCTGGCCTGCAGTCATTTCCCCACTGGGAGCAGCAGTGTCTGTGTTATATTACTGACACTAACTGTCAGTATTTACCTGGCCTGCAGTCATTTCCCCACTGGGAGCAGCAGTGTCCGTGTTATATTACTGACACTAACTGCCAGTATTTACCTGGCCTGAAGTCATGTCCCCACTGGGAGCAGCAGTATCTGTGTTATATTACTGACACTAACTGCCAGTATTTACCTGGCCTGAAGTCATGTCCCCACTGGGAGCAGCAGTGTCCGTGTTATATTACTGACACTAACTGCCAGTATTTACCTGGCCTGAAGTCATGTCCCCACTGGTAGCAGCAGTGTCCATGTTATATTACTGACACTAACTGCCAGTATTTACCTGGCCTGAAGTCATGTCCCCACTGGGAGCAGCAGTGTCCGTGTTATATTACTGACACTAACTGCCAGTATTTACCTGGCCTGCAGTCATTTCCCCACTGGGAGCAGCAGTGTCCGTGTTATATTACTGCCACTAACTGCCAGTATTTACCTGGCCTGAAGTCATGTCCCCACTGGGAGCAGCAGTGTCTGTGTTATATTACTGACACTATCACTAACTGCCAGTATTTACCTGGCCTGAAGTCATGTCCCCACTGGGAGCAGCAGTGTCCATGTTATATTACTGACACTAACTGCCAGTATTTACCTGGCCTGAAGTCATGTCCCCACTGGGAGCAGCAGTGTCCGTGTTATATTACTGACACTAACTGCCAGTATTTACCTGGCCTGCAGTCATTTCCCCACTGGGAGCAGCAGTGTCCGTGTTATATTACTGCCACTAACTGCCAGTATTTACCTGGCCTGAAGTCATGTCCCCACTGGGAGCAGCAGTGTCCGTGTTATATTACTGCCACTAACTGCCAGTATTTACCTGGCCTGAAGTCATTTCCCCACTGGGAGCAGCAGTGTCCGTGTTATATTACTGCCACTAACTGCCAGTATTTACCTGGCCTGAAGTCATTTCCCCACTGGGAGCAGCAGTGTCCGTGTTATATTACTGCCACTAACTGCCAGTATTTACCTGGCCTGAAGTCATGTCCCCACTGGGAGCAGCAGTGTCCATGTTATATTACTGACACTAACTGCCAGTATTTACCTGGCCTGAAGTCATGTCCCCACTGGGAGCAGCAGTGTCTGTGTTATATTACTGACACTAACTGCCAGTATTTACCTGGCCTGAAGTCATGTCCCCACTGGGAGCAGCAGTGTCTGTGTTATATTACTGACACTAACTGTCAGTATTTACCTGGCCTGCAGTCATTTCCCCACTGGGAGCAGCAGTGTCCGTGTTATATTACTGACACTAACTGCCAGTATTTACCTGGCCTGAAGTCATGTCCCCACTGGGAGCAGCAGTATCTGTGTTATATTACTGACACTAACTGCCAGTATTTACCTGGCCTGAAGTCATGTCCCCACTGGGAGCAGCAGTGCACTTCATCGATGACAAGCCTGGCAAACCTTCCCGCCTTGTACATCTTCTCCAGACGAGCCATGAACCGTTTACTCTTCGCCAGTTTCTCCGGCGTCACATACAGCAGTTTGAGGGTCGCGTTGTTATCCACCATGGCATCTTGCACCTGCTTTAAGGTCTCCTTGCTCGTGGCTGCATTCAGCATGGTGGCATCAATGTTGTAGCTCTGCAGCGACATCACTTGGTCCTCCATAAGAGATACCAAAGGGGAAACAACCAATGTCACACCTAAATACACAGAAATAGAAGGGGGTTAAAGGCTGCATGTATGTTCTGAAAAGTGTAAATTATAATTTAATAGACAGTCACAGATGATCTCAGGGAAATATGTTAATTTAGGGGGGGAAATCCACGAGGTTTATATTGTGCAAGATCTGATGGGATATAGGCCATAGGCAACTTACATGGCATTTTATTAATCATAAACACTGTTTTTTTGAGAGAGTTACAAAAAATATAACCAGCAAGTGACAAATGTACCAGAAGTTCATTTGACCTTTGACCTCAAAGTGTGACCTTGACTTTTGAGGTAAGGACCTGATTATTGAGTGACCTTCTCTTTGTGATTACTATTTGTGTGGAGCTTCATGAAATTCACTTGAGGACTTTCAAAGTTATGGCGGAGACATGATTGTTTGAGACGGACGAATGGGCAGAGCGATTGCTATATGCCTCCACCCTTCGTGGGGCAAACAAATATATTCCATAAAATAAAGGGCAATAACTATGGATCCAATTAGAAGGCAAAGGCAGAATTTGAGTATGATCTGTATTTAACCAACAAATTCCAGTATTTCAAATAAATAAACTCTGGATCCAACTCAGTTACACTGATGGAAAAACTGGATAACGAATTGTATTGTATCAACATATAACTGCAAAATACATGTGGTAGACTAAGTGGTAGTTAATGTTAAGCATTATGTTAACCTAAGGACAGAACTTAAGGGTTGGCAAATGTAAGCAGAGATACGGCCAAAATGTTTGGTGGTTATTTTATTATTATTATTATTATTATATACCATATTTATATAGCACTTTTATCATACACAGTACGTTCAAAAGTGCTTAACAAACATAAAATTTAAGATATTTATAATAGTTATACAAGGTAAGAAGTAATGAGACACATACAAAGAAAAGATTAAACAAAATGGTAAAACAGTACTTTAAATAGCTGTTTATTTAAGAAATTATATGAGCTAATAAATGAAGGCATTTACAATTAAAATTAATAAACTATAAGACATTTTTCATTATCCGAAATCAACATAAAAAAGGAGATACATTAAAATTAAAACAATTTGGTTGAAAAATTATGATAAAAACAACATAGGAGTGTACGTACAAATGTTTAATGCTTTTAAATGCAACAATTTTCTATTATATGAATAATAGTTTACTTTAACAAATTAATTGCCGTACATTCGGATAAATAAATGTGTTTTCAGCGATTCCTTGAAGGAAGACAGTGTGTTACAGTCTTTGATTCCGGCAGGGAGTGCATTCCATAGCTTCGGCGCAGCAATCACAAAGCATCGGTCACCGTATGTCACAGTATGACATCTTGGTACCACTAGTGGTACAGAGTCATTTTGGGACCTTAAGGTTCTACGCGGAACATACACCTGTAACATGTGTCTGATGTAAGCTGGCGATTCACCGTGTAAGGCTTTATAATGTATGAGTCAGTATTTTATACTCCACTCTGTACTGCACAGGTAGCCAATGAAGTTCTTTCAGCACAGGAGTGATATGATCGTAACGGGAAGTTCTTGTGATAAGACGAGCTGCAGTGTTTTGTACATTTTGCAGTTTGCTTAAGATGGTCTTCGGCATGCCGTACAACAATGCATTACAATAGTCCAGTCTTGATAAAACCAGAGCATTGACGAGAGACTTGGTGGCATCAGTGGTCAAGTATTGTCTGATGTGGCCTATTTGCCGTAACTGCATGTAACACGATCTACAGACCGAGTTCACATGTAGCTCCATGTCCATCTGGGAATCAAACTGCGCCCCAAGATTTCTCACAGATGACGATGGCTTTATCTTGGAGTCTCCTACCTCAACAGATATCTCACCTACTAGACTAGAATTTCGTTTTGATGAGAACAAAATTACCTCAGTTTTATCAGTGTTAAGTTTCAACATATTGCTATCCATCCAACACACTATGTCCTTAAGACAGTTCTCAATGCGGCTCAAGGCCTCAGCTTGAGAAACGCTATCTGATGGTTTGAAGGACAAATATAGCTGTGAGTCATCGGCGTAGAAATGATGCTCAAGTCCATGGTTTCTACAGATTGAACCTACTGGTTTGGTGTACATAATGTAGTATTAATGTATTTTACCTATGGACAAAAGGGTTGGAAGATGAAAGCAGAGATAGAGCAATACTGTTTAGCGTTTTGTTTACCTCTGGACAGAAGGGCTGGAAGATGAAAGCAGAGATATGGTGACACTGTTTGGCATTTTGTTTACCTCTGGACAGAAGGGCTGGCAGATGAAAGCAGAGATAGGGTGACATGTTTGGCATTTTGTTTACCTCTGGACAGAAGGGCTGGACGATGAAAGCAGAGATAGAGCAATACTGTTTCATATTTTGTTTACCTCTGGACAGAATGGCTGGCAGATGAAAGCAGAGATAGAGCAATACTGTTTCATATTTTGTTTACCTCTGGATAGAAGAGCTGGCAGATGGAAGCAGAGACTTTTACCGCCTCCTGTTGGCATGATGAGCATACAATCTTTGCCAGACATGGTAACATTCATGGGCTGTAGCTGCATTGGTCGTAATGCATCAATATGGAATACAGATTTCAGTTTCTCTTGCAGTTCTGTGGACCACTTGAAATCTGCAATGATATTAGTCTTGGAAAACAAATCCTCCAATCAGATTGGTTGACGTTGAAAAAAATGTGTGATTTATCTCAATTTCAAGTTAGACAGTACAGAGATTTCACAAAACATTATTTGACTTGAAACACACATATCAGAGTTGTATACACACGTGTCATTTATGTCATAAAAAAAATCCCTTAATTTTTAAGTGAAAAGGCCAAAAATTATGATAATATTTTAATACTTTCAAAAAAAAAATTGTATAAAAGTTCTTATTTTCTATGTTATTATAAGTCCGTATAATTCCAATTTTGCCATTTATTATAAATCTTCCAAGGAGTTTCCAAGAAACAGTAATCGTTCAATATGATATTTTGGCTCCTTCACTGGTTCATATAAGGAAGTTTCCTATCTATTTATTATCTATTTATTATTAGGTCTGTTCACAGGAAGTTTCCTATCTATTTATTACTAGGTCTGTGCACGGGAAGTTTCCTATCTGTTTATTACTAGGTCTGTGCACAGGAAGTTTCCTATCTGTTTATGACTAGGTCTGTGCACAGGAAGTTTCCTATCTGTTTATTACTAGGTCTGTGCAAAGGAAGTTTCCTATCTGTTTATTACTAGATATGTGCACAGAAAGTTTCCTATCTGTTTATTACTAGGTCTGTGCAAAGGAAGTTTCCTATCTGTTTATTACCAGACTAGATATGCGCACAAGAAGTTTCCTATCTGTTTATTACTAGATATGCGCACAGTAAGTTTCCTATCATTCTGTTTATTACTAGGTCCGTGCAATGTGAGGAAGTTTCCTATCTGTTTATTACCAGGTCTGTGCAATAGGAGGAAGTTACATATCTGTTTATTACTAGGTCTGTGCACAGGAAGTTTTCTATCTGTTTATTACTAGGTCTGTGCAAAGGAAGTTTCCTAACTGTGTAATACTAGGTCTATGCACAGGAAGTTTCCTAGTATCTGTTTATTACTAGGTCTGTGCAAAGGAAGTTTCCTAACTCTGTATTACTAGGTCTGTGCAAAGGAAGTTTCCTATCTGTTTATTACTAGATATGTGCACAGGAAATTTCCTCTCTGTTTATTACTAGGTCTGTGCACTGTGAGGAAGTTTCCTATCTGTTTATTACTAGGTCTGTGCAAAGGAAGTTTCCTATCTGTTTAGGCCAGAAAAAAAATTACCTGTGTTTCTGGTTACTCATTGAAAAAATTAGGGTAGATAGGTAGGTATTTTTTTTTTTTTTTTTTTTTTTTTTTCATGGATGTCAAAACTAATCGGATTCTATTTTAATATATATAGCATCTTTGCTAGGGGCTTAATTAAGTTTTAATTCAAGAATGACACAGCCTAATTGTCCTATCATGCTGACGCACACAAATCATCTTTTATATTGCAAATATTTGTTTGATTTTCGACATTACGCTTAGTATTTATACCACTTCTCAGTCTTCTGGATATTTTTTTATATAAACATACATACCTATAAATAACAAATATATAGGATACTGTGAAATGTATATCTGTTTCAAGTGGCAGTGCGGAATTTAATGGTATTTTTATACAATTTCTTATTTAGAAAAACTATTATAATCCCATATTGCCATTTATTTTAATATGAATCTTTGCATGTATTCTTATCAAAATCTATGAATATTTGAAAGATATGGTCCAAGAAAAAGTTAAGGTGCTATGTGATAATTTGGCCACTTCGTTGTTTCAGAAAGAAAGTGTCCAATCTGTTTGTTATTCTGTCATAAAACTAAACTTTTAATAATATTAAAACTGTCATTAACATGAGTCGTACATTAAGCCTGTCATTTTTTTTTAAAAATGAATCACTGAATTTATATCAATGTATCCAAATGAAAAGAATCATAAAAATAGTAATCAAATCTAGACAAAAGAATATATAAATAATAGTTGCCTTCAATCACAATTTGTTTTTGTTTTTTTGTGTTATTTGTTGAAAACAAACATATTTTAAGTTTTCCTGAAAAAATGTCCCAGAGTAATGTAGTTATGGACAAGGTGTGAAGCTCTCTCTGGTCCCTGTTTTTCTGTGACAAGTCAAAATGCTTCGAAAAACGCGATTTCCAATTAGGTATACATTCAGTAGGTATACATTCATCCTTATTTTGTTCCATAGTGATCGCGTTTTAGAAGCATTTTGACTTGTCACAGAAAAACGGTTTGATCAAGTTGTTTTCGTTTTTAGTTTTTGAGAATGACATACATTTGCGATTCCAACCAGCCCAGATTTGTAGTTAATTCTCGGAATTTGGCCAGAGAAAAAATTGATGAAAGCAGTTAGGTATCAAATGTTGACCAGAGAGAGCTTTTACACATGGTCTATAAATACATTACTCTGGGACATTTTTCAGGAAAATTTAAAACATGTTTGTTTTCAACAAATAACACGGAAATCTTTTCTTTCTTTTTTTCTTTTTTTTTTTTATGATAAAAAACTGTAGGGTCGGCGCCAAAAAATAAGGACGGTCGGGTAACCAGAAACCCAGGTATTTTTCCCCACGGCCTTATTACTAGGTCTGTGCACAGGAGGTTTCCTATCTGTTTATTACTAGGTCTGTGCAAAGGAAGTTTCCTAACTCTGTATTACTAGGTCTGTGCAAAGGAAGTTTCCTATCTGTTTATTACTAGATATGTGCACAGGAAATTTCCTCTCTGTTTAGTACTAGGTCTGTGCAAAGGCCTATCTGTTTATTACTAGGTCTGTGAACTGGAAGTTTCCTATATGTTTATTACTACATCTATGCACAGGAAGTTTCCTATCTGTTTATTACTAGGTCTGTGTAAAGGAAGTTTCCTATCTGTTTATTACTAGGTCTGTGCACTAGAAGGAAGTTACCTATCTGTTTATTATTTAGGTCTGTGCACAGATGAATGACTGTGATCAGGCTAAATAAAATTATATGTGTGGTTCCGGTTTCCTGACCCTAAACATTTTATGCCAAAAAAAATCAATAAAAGACGAATAATAATAAAACAAGTGAAATTAACTTTTCAGTCTGTTCTGTACGTTCTGTACCTAATATCAACAAATATATATTTTTAGTTAGTTTATTAGGTTTTAAAAGTACTGAGTGCAAAAAAAAAAGAAGGCAAAATATAAAATATAATATTTTCCATACCTACCTTACCTTTTGTTTTTTAGCAAGTAATATGAACTACGCATATAATTCTGTTTGGTCTCAATAAATTACTTTGCTATCATCACTGCAACCAACACACATTTAACCTACCTGCTTTCTCCGACTGTGAGTTGTCATGGACACAACTGAATGAGTACAGCCTGTCGCTGTACAGCCTGTCGCTGTCATAACTCAGCTATTCCAGTCATTCAGGGGATTCATTATTACTATCCTGACCGACACCTGTTGTCGCCCAATGTGTGTTGTCCTGGATACACTGCCTGCCTGTTGTAACTCACCAGCTATTTTGGTCATTCAGACGAATAACTTGAAATCCTTGACTAACACATACCTGTTTTCTCCCACTGCGTGTTGTCCTGGACATCCTTGGATGAGCTTTGTTTGAGAATCTTCTCTAGTTCTTCTCTCCTCTGGATCAGCACAGACTGCCTCTGTAGTAACTCATCTAGCTCTTCCTCTACACCAGACAACTCTAGATTTACAGCCGCGAGCTCGGATTTATATTCTAAACTCAAAAAGTCTCACAATTTACTAGTTATATCATTTAGTATGCAGGCATTTTCTTATTAAAAAGAATTAGAGTTGTCGAGTTGTTCGGAATAAATATATAATAATGATTACTTTACTCCCTCTAATAGTAAAATGCAACAGGAGCACTTTTATGAAAAAGATTACATCTAGTTATGTTTAGAAATGTTGAAGATGGACATCAAATATTAGCACCATCTTTCGCAGAGGATTATAAATGTATTTAACATGGTTGTAATATTTGATGTTCTTCTTCAACATTTCTGAACTTAACTCACTGGATGTTAACTTTATGACCATAAAGGTGTGATGCCAGTTGCTGAAATTGGTAAAATCAGAAAAATTAAAACAAAAACAAAATGGTGGTCGCCTTATGAAGAAAGCGAGGGCATTTCTAAACCAGTGAAATAGATTCTTTATTATTGAATAACAATAAAGAAAATGAATTGTCTAAAAAGAAAATGAACTGTTTAAAAGGGAAATTGTTTACACTTTCTCTCAGTATATCAGTATATGACGTTTGAAAATCGGTAAAATACGATTCAAAATATTAATTAAAATGTAACAACACAGCTCAGTTTTATAGATTTTTATTAAATGAAATAATATTTAATAATAATAATAATAGACTATTCCATTACATTTATGATGCAATGTGTCTGTTTTTAAGAACAGCAGTTACTTCAAAGTTGTTACTACTTATTAAAAAAAGAGTTTCTTTAAACAGCTTTTTAAAAGAGTTTATCTTTAAACAGCTTTTTATACAACTTCCTATGTTGAAAATAAAAAAAGGAATTATCATAATTCCATTTTGATATTTATTCATAAGAATCTTTTCTTTGAATAAATGAGAGAGGAGATGGAAGGTAAAGTTATGGTGTAACGTGCGTGATATTTTGGCTAATCTGTTTATTAACTGATTAATGTCTGTGATATCACGGAAAGTGTTAGTCGTCTAAAATTGGTTGTAAACCAGTATCCAAAATAATTATAAAAACAATATTGAGAAAGTAAGATGGGGATTTTTTTTTTTTTAATTGTGAAAAAAATCAGCCAGTTGTGAAAAAAATTACCAATTTTGAATTGTAAAGTAGACGAACCTTGGCCTGTTATTGATCGAAGGGGAAAAAAGCCCTGTACGGAAAATATGGCATGAATGTGTTTCAGACATATGACAATATAGGTATTTACGTCTCTATATGTCTTGTCATTTTCAAACTAAACTTTTTTTTTAGAATTACGAAAAAAGACGCGACTGAATACAGATCTATTGTTTGGGGCGCTTGTTTCAGTCAAAGGTTTTTCTGCAGTAACTTGAGCATTTTAAATAATAACTACATCAGATATATATCATTAGAACTGACATTTTTAGTGGTAAATAAAACTACTTTACTTTTGAAAATCGGTTGAGAAATAAATATTTTACAGATAATAAGATGGGACTTTTCCTATGTAAATTCTTTGTTGGTGCGACAGCAGAAAATTAAGAAATGTCAAATAACTTCAGTAATACTCCATATTTTGCTATAAAACTTTCAGGGAGTCTTAAACAATTTAAAAACATTTTTAGTTTTTAATTTTCATGCGGCAGAATTGACCCATCAAAAACAACTTTCGCACGACATATTTATTTCTCAATTCTTAAAAGTAAGGTATTTTTATTTACCACTAAAAATGTTTGTTTCACTGATATACAACTTATTTAGATAGTAGATTAATTTTATCTTAAAAGTCCAAAAAAACTTTGGCTGAAACAAGCGCCCCAAACAATAGGGCGAATGTCAACTGGACCGAAAACGAAGCGACACAAAAAGGGAAATGTTCGCGCGTTCGTGCATACTATCGGTGTCACATTGCACTCCAAACACTTGCAGTTTCTTTACTCTGTTTATTTACTGAAGATGCTTACCATCCATTTCACAATATCACAAGTTCAGCGCATCATGACAATTCGTCGTTTTGCTAAATGCATTTTTAAATGGGCGCAGCCATTTTTTTTCATGCGGATGCCTTGGTGTTTTCCCGTATAAAGAGAATAAAATAGATTTTTTTTTCCGATTATGGGCTTTTTCTGACATAACAATCAAAATATAATACAAACATGTGAACAATGCATATAAAGATACACAAGCTTGATTTTTATTATAGAAACACAATTAACAGAAGTAAGGATTATGCACTTAATGTAAGGGAGATAACTCAATAATTATACAAGGGCATATTTTGGGAGTGGATTGTTTCCCGTATATGTTTTTAAGACATCTCTTCCTCACGCTACAGACGCGCACCTGCACATACTCTTCGCCAGAGTGTCAGGACCATCTTACCATCGAATCTTAACATCGAGCATCGAGCATCGCATCTTACCACCGCATCTTACCACCGACCATCGCATCTTACCATTGACCATCGTATCTTACCATCGACCATCACCATCGACCATCGCATCTTACCATCGACCATCGTATCTTACCATCGACCATCACATCTTCCCATCGAAGGCGAAAAGTCGCAAACCTGCCGTTTTGGAGAAATTTCGTAGCGAAAGAGTCGAAATTTTACAATATCGGATTGGCGACTTAGCGAGTCGAAATTTCATCTAAAACGGCGGGTTGGCGACTTTTCGCCTTCGACTTTTCAGGTTGGCGACTTTTCGCCTTCGACTTTTCGCCTTGTATTAATAGGGCGAAAAGTCTCGAAGTCGAAATGGCCGCATCCGTCTTCCATAGTTCATAGCAAAATAAACACTAGATACCCAACTTGTTTTTTAAATACTAGGTGTATTGGCGTCTGAAAGCCTTTGAACATAATATACCCAGTTGCAAAAGAAACTGTACACTTTGAAAATTTTACTTTATACCCTATCCTCTTTATCAAGCGACAGTCCCTTAATGATTCAACCTATTAAAAAACAAATGACAACATGATATTGGCAATGGAATGATAAAAACATTGGTACCAAACATGGCATATTCATTTTGGAATTTGTCAATTTAATTCTAAAAAATAAAATAAAATACAATTAAATCTAAACAAAACTCCGTGTACACTTTCTTTTGCAACTGAGTATATTTAAAAGATTGACATAACGTGTCTACAAATAATGGGTAACAAATAGTATCGCCTAGTACAGCATCATTAGTTGCTTTTTTATAAACACAATGTGGTCTATAGAATATATTTACCATGCGGACTTTTTGCTCTACAAAAGACTAACACTTGAGTTGTTCTCAAGTTAACAGTTGTGTTCACAATAATCAGATGATTTATCACCGCAGTACTGTAATCCACTTTGATTAGGCCTAAAAAGAAACATTTGATTAGGGTTACACGACCTAGATTTTTTTTTCCAGTTTACCAGAAAAATATATAAAAAAACCAAGGGTGTTTGGGTCATATATATATATATATAAATCCCTACCTACCCAACATATTTTTTCCTAGCATGTAACCCTAATCACACATTTTGTAGGCCTTAGAGGATAAAAGTATAAGGACATCTGCATACAATAAACAACTAAGCTTGACATTATCAAGTTCAACTTGATTGAAACAATGATAACTTGATTAGAACATTGATGGAAAGTCATTAATACAAATCTTGAGCATCTTTTATATATAAAAGAGTATGATAATGGACCTTTGGAAACGGCCGAACACGACACATACACAATATTGCAGTCTCGGTTCATGAACGGTAGTGAAATATGCTAGCTACCGCTCACGCCCTCTAGCCCCGGGTTGAGCAGAACTCAATATTAATAAAATCAATAGTACATAATTTTAACCATCCCGAAGATGGCATGCATATGGCGGTGGACATAGAGATTTTCCTCCCCCGTGTCCAGCGGCGTATGGTCCCAGTATATAACAAAAAACTATGCCCCGAAGAGCGAAATAAACAAAATGGAATTTAGTTCGGAGTAGCGGTTATGGAGCCTGCATATCACAAGTAACAGCCAAAAGACTAAATTAAAAAGCAGACAGAATATCCTATGAGTGGTTAAACAATACCCAGAGCCTTTTATCGGCCCAAGTAGTGGAACCACCGAATCGAAAATTAAGTAAGAAAACAAAACCAATTGAAAATGTACCACCGATAACTAAATATACGTATCGGGCTCAGCGATCTCCAAAGATCGAATGAATAACAGTCAAAAACATATTTGGACATAAATTGACGCCCTGTTTCACACTGACAGACTGGCAAAATTTCCCAGTTATATACTTATCTAACTTGACACATCAATAGTTATCATTATACACATCTCGTAAAATATCCAGGAAATAACCCTATACACCTATACTATATATTTAACAAATAAGCTCATTATTTGGTCCAAGTATTAACTTTCATTAATACTCATTTTGTACTCGTTTGTTTAAATTATTATAATTGTGTGTCTGCCATTGATTGATATGTTAGCTTAGCTATAACACATGGACATGTTTATTGTCTTTTTGATTAATAAAATATATACAGCTATCTATCAATCTGATTAACATGTGATGTCTTTCTGTTTGCAATCAATGACCCTAGTCTAGAACATACTTAAACGACAAATTATGTCAAATTAGATTGAAGTTACAAACCTGATACTAAGGCTTCTTTTCTTGATTTACATCTCTCCATTGAAAATGGTGTAATAATTAGCAAAATATATGACAAGAGAGATGGTTTTAATTTTGATATTGTTAATTATCCCCATTTAGATGGGGATGTTCCCCGAGCAACTTCTTATGGGGTCTATGTGTCTCAACTTATTCTTTTTTCTAGAGCTTTTACTCGAGTTGAGGACTTTAATATTCGTAATCTTTGTTTAACTAAAAAGCTACTCCATCAGGGCTACCGTTACCATAAAACTCGTAAAACCTTTGCATAATTTCATAAATTTAAGAACTCTTCTGCGACAAGGACTATCACAACCTGACTTCTATGCTGATGTCATTTACAAACTTCGTATGATCACTTTAATACTATCTTTGTTAAACTTGTTAAAAGGTTTATCAAAAGAGATTATGACCCTATCATTTTGCAACGTACTGCATGCTTGATGGTGGACCCATTTACAGTTCGCCGCTATGCTTTCCTCTTTAATTGTATGATGACCGGACAGGCCTATGATGACGTCTACCTAAAGCCCAAAATGACGGTGACGTTTGATGTTTGTCTTCGGTCTTGTCTTGTCGTGCCCTCAATGGTATTCTCTTGTTGCTTTGGCTTCTGCCAAGTCAGTGAGTACCTTCTCTGTGGCTTTGTAGGCTATTATTTTTTTGAATTTATATATACACGAGCATCTTAATGCTGCCTTGTTGGTTAGAGAATAGTTCACGGCGGGATTTCTTTATTTACACTTTCGCGTTTTATTGGCTGAGGTAGGATACGTGTGAGGCTTGGTACACACTAGAACCAGGTTTAAACCCCAGCGGCTTTTTTTACCACTGACCGTTCCAAGGCGGTAGCCCTATTGTCAACCCTTTTGTGTTTGTGATGTCTTAGTTGGCCTTTTATTCATCTTTAAATTTGTTCTTGTTTCTGTGTGTGTTTATGGTTGACGGTTGTCCTTAAATGCTGTTTTTCCTGTTCGATTTTTATATCTATATTTATAACGCACTTATCTATTATATTGCGACTAGGAGGTCTTCATAAGAAAATACTGAATTTGGATTAATTCACTAAATACTAGAAAAATAATTTCACACCTGACCATTCTTTCGGATGAGATTTAAAACCGAGGGCTGCTCACTTAAATACCAAGTGCAGTACAGCGAGGATTAATAAATACTTATACACACGGGCACTTGCATGTAGAAGCCTTTCTCCAATTATGTTGTTCAGTATAATTATAATTATGACATTCCTCTACCAATTCAAATACTTGAAATGGAATCTGAAATGGAACCTGAGAGTGGCATGTCAAAAGCATATCTTAATGAATCTATCAGATATAAAACATGAGACTGAATCGGGATGTCAAAAAACAGACAAGTCGAGCGATCTTTATCAACCAGAAGAACTACTGAATGAATTTCTTGAAGGAAATAAAGGTATTTAAGATGTCCGCTCACTCTAAGGTTATGATCAATCAGATGAATGCCAAACCGAGCCAGTATAAATCCTCTACTCCAAACTCCAGAACCTCACAACTCTGGCTATTGTATCTGGCACTGTGGAAAGATTAAGTACATTTATTAAAGCAGAGCGCATTGGCAATTGTTCTCTTCATCTCAAATCGTTGTCAAGAATATTGCCATAGTTGGTGGCTGCTGGTCAATCTCTACAGAAAGTCTGCATATTCGCACCTTCTAAACATGCCTCAGTTACTAAACGACTATCGCGAAGTGTACAGACATGTTATGGAAGGTTTTCATGTAGCGCTTATTAGTGATCGTTATTGGGCAGTTTTGTTGACCAATCTCGTTATAGAGCAAGTGCTCGTGAGAAGTTCAAATACAGTGGGTGGAATAACAAGGGGATGGGTAATGACAGAATTACAAAGGTCTGTCTGATTTCCCTACACTCCTGCTTGACCAGGTACATGTTCCAATGAAGCTATGCAATAATTTACTAGTGTGACCTTCACTTCGATTGAACAGCACAAAGAGAACAGCAAGTCAAGAAAATATAGTGACGATATTGATACGAAAATATATATGGAATATGTCTTAGAACGTCTTTCAATGAAGATACAACATTACAAAGCATTTCAAGCAGACACAATTTAAATGGTGACGTGTATAGGGGTATTTGACAAAAAGCTTTTGAATCTGTCTCTCCGACTCTTGACACAAAAGTATCTGTAAAAGTATCTGTCAAGTGCTTTCAGCTGATCCACAGTTGTTTTGATTCAACGTCGTATGCCTGCTACGAAAGACAGAGTAAGTCAAGAAGCACTAGCTTTTCTTTGCACGTATGAGTACTAGCTTTACTTTTCGCGTACGAGTTATGCACGCATCCCTCACCTCCACTTATTACAGGCAGTTTGATTCAGGTTACGCATAAACCTTCTTTTTGCCTATGCAATGTTCAACTTTGTTGGCAAAGCTAGCATCTACAGGAGGTACCCATCAAAGTATGTCAGATGGTGGATCGCTTTTTCAGAGAATACCAATGATGCGTGGTTTAAGGTATCAAACGATTTTCCAACAATATATCGACTTTATTGACAAGAATTTTGGAAAGGATGTTGTACCGGTAGTTGTGTTTGTTGGATATCCGGACTGTCATCAACAAAAGATACTGCACATTTGCGGAGAAACAAGGATATTATTGGAGCTACTGTGAATTTCTCAGCAATTATGACCATGAATATGAAAAAAATAATCTTAACAATTCTACAATCAGTATTTCATTCACATGCTTTGTGAGCACCTAGTGCCCCATAGCATTGAAACAAAAAATGCAGACAACAATGATGATCTGCTCATTTTTAAAACGGGATGTACAGTTTGCAGTAGAAAATCAACTATTATGATTGGTTACGATACATATCTTCTAGATTGCAAACGCCAAACAAAAACCAAAGAAAATTTAAAAAATCAAAAATGTGGAATATCCAATAACGTTAGATCCTCTTAGATTTATTAAATCCTTCCAGAAAGTTGCCATCAGTGATACATATGTTACTCACCAATATTTTCACTCACATCTAAGAACCACAGTCTGATAGTATATCATCAGATTAAGGTTTGGAAAGGGAATATTGATATCGCTCCTCAGGAATGGCAATGGACTATTTCAAAGGAGAAAATGTTAGTATTGAAAACAGAAAAACTACTATCTCCTGACAGACTCTTGCAGGTTATCAGATGCTCAGATGCAAGTGCATAAATGACTATCATACTTGCAAAAGACACGGGATTGTCCGGCAAAAAAATTATTTCAATGCATGAGCAAGGTAACATATTTACATATTTTTTTTCTCAAAAACCTTAACTTCAATTTTTCTCTACTTTCATTTCCTCATTCTGTGTGGTTTTCCCTTCGGACAATAACGTTGGTTTCAATTGTGTACTAAATTGTCCGGGGTTCGGGTCATATTTTCATATTTACTAGACAATAGGTATAGCCTGTAAATAGTGAACATGGTTCTTATGTATATCCTGTAAACAGTGAACGAGGTTCTTAGGTGTAGCCTGTATACAGTGGACAATGTTCTTATGTATAGCCTGTATACAGTGAACAAGGTTCTTAGGTATAGCCTGTATACAGTGAACAAGGTTCTTAGGTAGAGCCTGTAGACAGTGAACAGGGTTTTTATGTATAGCCTGTAAATAGTGAACAGGGTTCTTAGGTATATCCTGTATACAGTGAACAAGGTTCTTAGATATAGCCTGTAGACAGTAAACAAGGTTCTTAGGTATAGCCTGTAGACAGTAAACAAGGTTCTTATGTATAGCCGGTAGACAGGAAACAAGGTTCTTACATACTATCTTTGATAAATTTGTTAAAAGGTTTATCAAAAGAGGTTATGACCCTATCATTTTGCAACGCACTGCGTGCTTGGTGGTGGACCCATTTACAGTTCGCCATTATCATTTCCTCTTAAATTGTGCGATGACCAGACAAGCTGTGGACCCTATGATGACGTCTACTTAAAGCCCAAAAGGACGGTAACGTTTATTCTTGCTCTGGATTCTGCTAAGTCATTGAGTACCTTCTTTATGGCTTTCTAGGCTATTGCTTTTTTTTGTATTTATATATACACGAGCATCTTTGTGTTTTACTTATATTGCCTATTAATGCTGCCTTGTTGGTTAGAGAATAGTTCATGGCGGGTTTCTTTACTGGGATGACAGTAGGGTAAGTGTGAGGTTTGGTGCACCCTAGAACCTGGTTTAAACCCCCCAGCGGCCTTCTTTGCCACTGACCGTTTCAAAACGGTAGCCCTTTTGTCAACCATTTTTGTGTTTGTGACGTTATATGCCTCTATTCTTTATTAACATTGCCATTCATGTTCGTCCTTTTGCGTGTTTTGGGGTTTGCTGTGTTCTGTGAAAGCTGCATTTCCTTTTCGACTTTTGTACTTATTCTTAGGTATAGGCTGTATATAGTAACAAGGTTCTTAGGTATAGTCTGTTTACAGTAAACATCATGTAATGATAGTCGTCGTCTGTGGCTGTTTCTTTTGCAACACATTGTCGTTTTCCCTCCTCGACATTTCAGTCGGAAAGGCACTCCTATTCGGTCTGTTATCACATTTTAAGACGGTTCCGGTAGTGTTAGCAGTTTCAGTATGAGTCCCTGGCCTAGCAGCAGAGCAATGATATTGCGTATTGGTACTGAAGCACTCGTCAAGGTTATTCATAATCAGGCACCCACGTCTTAGCGTCTTATTCATCTGTTTAGACAAGCCCATTGCTCTGCTAAATCTTGATTACAATGGTTAAATGGCACACCCTTTTAGGATTGGTATTTTAGGATGGGTGCGGCAGTTGCCTCACTGTCATTACTTCGAATCTCTCTCGATGCGTTTCTGCGCTTTTCTTACAGTCATGTCTCTCTTTTCAAGTCTACTATCACTCACACACCTGGTGTTCAATGGGCTTTCTTATATATCGTTATTGTGGTTAGACTTTACGGAGACACCTGGTATTTACCTTATTATCTAAAAATGCGCATATTATAACACGTTATACAACGGTAAAACATATATGTAGCTCAGTTTAATTATTCGCAGGATTTTCAGCTGGTTGTTATCGGAAGCGAGATTGGGGAATGATTGAAGTCAGTCCAATGCACTCTATTCGTTGGTCCTTTGTGGAGGTTATGACATAGATCGCAGTTCATTGTGCACAGTCCGACACGCGGTTGCAAAGTTTTTTTAACTTTATTACAAGCGACTTGTTAGGCATTTTGTTTAGGTCCTAGTGTCGCTAAACCAATGACGTCGTGCCATCGACAACGCAAGCAGGTCTCATGACATTCAATGAGATTATATAAGTATGTTACGGCGTTTACACGTCGAGGTTGGGAAACCAACTCCTCACTCCTCCTGCATAAATGGCGTCAGTAACAAGAAATGTTCCTTTGCAAGTTAAATAACGCATTTCATTTTTGAATTGTGGTAGGGCGCGGCTCACGTATGATAAATAACGTACTGTATACGCGTTAAATAAGTATACAATAATATATCCAATTTTATTGGCTGTGAGGGATTCGCTTTTGTCAAAATTATTTTCTTTTGGCGGTGGCATTATCAAAATTTCATTTTGATTCCTGCTTTGTGGCATTCTCAAAATGTCATTTTGATCGCTGCCATATGGCCGTCAGTGAATCCTTCAATTAAGTGAAATCAAATTTATTGACAATTAACAATTTTATAATTAGTAAATTTCAATGTAATACTGACCACTGTTCCCCAGGGTCGGGATTACAGCATGAAATATTAAGTCTTTTGGGGCTTTTTGTTGGTGCATCAACCTACATTATTGTTAACTTTAGAAAATAGATAACTTTCAAGTGATTAAATGAAGAAACATTTTACTTTAGAATTAGAGTTTTGAATAACCATTTAAGCCTTTTGGGGCTTCACTAAGGGTATAAGGCTGTTGGGCCATGCCCTCTTTTGTTTAAGCCTATTGGGACTTCACTAAGGGTATAAGGCTGTTGGGCCATGCCCTCTTTTGTTTAAGCCTATTGGGACTTCATCTTTTGTTTAAGCATATTGAGGCTTCTCTAAGGGTATTAGGCTCATGGGTCATGCCCTCTTTTGTGAAACATGTTAAGGGCTGCCATGATATATGTATGCGTTGCCGGCAGCCTGCTATTTGGAGCCGCGCCCAATATTTGCCAAAACTAATTACTATATGATCAAACAATTTAATAAATGATAATATTTTCTTATGTGTTTGTCAAATTGGTGCCTTCCCAATAACAAGCAATGCTTCGTTCTGAACATACAAAATAAACACGAACAGTGTACAAAACATGGAAGTACAAGCTTGTAATGTGGCTGGAGCTGCTGACATTCACTGTTGCATATGTATTTGTTTAAACCAGGAACCTCGTCATGGTAATGATACCCTTCACTGTTAATTGCAGGTAAGATTCACTGCAGTGCATGTCACAAATCTTTATAGTTGTGATAGATTCAATGGTGTACTGAGTATTATTTCTTACCACGAAAAAACTCCTTATTCGCCCAACTCTGTGTATTCTTGGATGGACACAACGACGGAAAACGCCATACCATAATACATTTCATATAAACAAAACGCTTATGGACGGACGGACGGACGGACGGACGAGAAACAAAACGCTTATGGACGGACGGACGGACAACATCATACCATGTCCAATTAATTAGGTTAACCACCGACAAATTATTTTGTTTTTATTTATTTATTCACCGTTTGTAACTGTAATATCACTGTTGGACATACCCACTGTAGGGATCCGTACACCGGATCTTGGTCAAGACCCCGTTCACTAGTACGGAGTTTTGGTCAGCCATATTGTAGAAAACGTGCGGATAACAACAGCAAAGGTAGGTTAACCACGTTTTTCTCCTATTTTTGTTCATTTATATGAATGATCAGTATTGCTATATGTTGCGGAAACATTTCCCCGTTCAAATATTACCGTACATTGTTGACATATTACTTTAAATGCTACAATTCGGATCAAAGAAAAACAATTGCCGGTGCTGAAATTCGCCCAAAATACATTTCAGCAATAAATATCTCATTAATTTTGAAGTTAATGAAAATTTTGAATTGGCAGATTTATTTGTTTTTTCAATATACGTGCATGTTCAAAATTTCAGCATCGTTCATCCGAAATTGGCCGAGATATGAATCGAAACAAAACGTGCCCAGCGTAACTAATTCATATAAAAAAATACTGATTTGTGTACGGAGTCTTGATCATGTACTGTACGGGGTTTTGCAATGCAAAGATTGTTTTCGCTGCTCTGCACTGATGTTATTTACTTATATTGTAGTAATTCGTAGACATTATTTAGGGGGTAGGTATATAATCCGGACTGATATGCGCGGACTAGCGGACTGCGAGCGGACTGCGGACTAGCGGACTGCGGACAAGTATGGTATAACATGCGGACTGGTATTTTGCGGACCATGTAAATAGATGGGACAAATAATACAAATATTCTAATTCTGGTCAGCAAATATTAAAGTTAGACGTTATTAAAACAAAATAAGTATGTGATGTATGGTAATGGTCATTTGAAAATAGATTTGCAGGAAAATGACAGTTGTAATTAAGTTCAATGGATGTTTAAAGCAAAAATAGATATACATATATTTATTTATTTTTTAAAACAAGGTTAATGCCGTGAACAATTATATTCATGTTTTAAATTATGTAAACTATAATAGTCTTGTAATTTTCTAATTAAGTACGAATGCAATTAGAAATTGTGTTGTATTAAACCATGTTAATTGATTGATATATTACAAAGTTTATATTGCAATTTAATTTGAATCTTATATATCTGTGAATGCTTCAATAAATACGAACACAATAAATAATAGTGTTATGTTTTGTGTATTTTACTCTTTTAGCTATGTATTCTCCAAATAATGAAATATTTGATTAAAAAACAAGTGGTTTTCTTCTACGTCCGTTATATGGGCTGGATTCTTATATATAGAATGTAAGTAGTGTGAAAGCACTAATTACTTTCCCCATAGACACCAATGTTAAAGGGGGTACATCAGGATTTTTCTAGAAACATCTTAAATTATAAAAATGTTCCATTTCATGATTAAACACTTATATCAATCAAAATATGCTGTTAGAACCATGTTGTTAATGTCAAAACTTTGAATACACCATATAACTAGGACGGAATCAGACGTAAAATGCTGGAATTAACCATGGTGCGTCACCTAGGATAGCACATATTACTGTGCTGAATCAATTTCTTTTCAAAACAGGGATCATTTTTAGGTTCATTCATTATATTTTGGCCATGTAGAATAGAAAATGTTAATATTTGTCAATTTTAAGTCGGACACTTAGACCCCCATGAAAAGCCTGATGTACTCCCTTTAAAGTGTCACATATTAATGATTTGCTGCAAATTCAACTCAAGTATGGATAATGCAGCAGTGTAATGTTCAAATAGAAAACTATTTTTTTCCACTTGAAAAATCACCAGAAAACGTGGGGTCACAACTTGAGACATGTAAGAAAGTTCTTGTTTGATTACTAAACAGGTCCAGGGTACAGCTTTTTTATTGATCGACTGTTTTCATTGCTCACAAAGTGTAAGCATAGAGTCGACATTTCGAAAATGTTCATCGGTGATCCAGTAAAACCTATTAATACGCTTCTTATACATATAATCACAAAATCGAATAGAAATGGGTAGTTTTCACCTACTTATAATGCCCATTTCCATCGCAAAAGGAGGGATTACTTTTGAGAAATCGTGATCCTTTTGACATTAAATTGGTTGTCGATGTGATTTTATCAAAAGCTGTTCCCCATGATTACATTTCAATATGGTCATGATGAATACACCTACTGAGAACCTTGTGTTATATGTGATATTTCATAAAAAAGAAAAAAATACGGGTGGATGCTTCTACCTATTAAAAAAAAAGTCATACGTTGATTTTGATTGATTATTGATTATATCACACACCTGTATTTAAAATGAAAATAATATTTGTGTCACCATGATGTTGAACTTTTTTGAAAGTATTAGTTGAATTTTAATTAGATAAACTGATAGGTGCTTTATCATCAATTTTAATACATCCGCACTATATAACCTAGTTTAAAATATCTCGTTATATTCAACGAATCACACCCGTAATTTCTACATGAAAATCCAGGCTGTTTTTCACATTCTACATTCATATGTTGTATAACATTGAATAAATATATATTATCATTAATTCAATAGTGTTGGTTGTGTTTTTGTTTAATCTAAATTAATAACAACTCAATTTGGATTACACATATTTTATTAGAGGTTTACAACTTTGATTATAGACACAATCATTCTTTATACAATAGGGATAAATGCGTATATATTCTCCGGGACGGGTGAGTGCCTGTGAAAAGGTGCAGCGGTGCATAACCCTATGATTAGACAGAAACGAATTTCTGTTAGGCGGGGATGGGCTATTCCAGATAATATCCGTAATCACCATCCATGCCCCGCTTTAAGAAAATTATTTTTAAGCCCAGAATACGCCCCTGCTACCACTAGCAGGGGCGTAGTTAGAACAGATTCAAATATTCACCTGCTTGCACATCAGAATTTCACAAAATGTAGGAAAAGAAAGAAAGAAAGAAAGAAAGAAAGGAAGAAAGAAAGAAAGAGAAAGAAAGAAAGAAAAATTACATTCAAACAATCATTGTTACTAAATCATAGCGCGAAAAACTTTACTTTTGTAAATTCGTTTGCTTTAAACATGTTGACGAATTATTTTCATGCAAATCTATTTTCAAATGACCATTACCATACACCACATACTTATTTCGTTTTATGAAATATTTGCTGGCCAAAATATTTGTATTAGTTGTCCCATCTATTTGCATGGTCCGCAAAATACCAGTCCGCATTTTATACCATACTGGTCCGCAGTCCGCTAGTCCGGACGTGTTAGTCCGCGTTTTATACCTACCCTTATTTGGGTCCTATATGTCTTATGCCATTTTGTATTGTTAAGACGAAAACATGCAGAAAACTAAAACTTAAAAGGATTAATTCTTGAGAAAGACTCCGTACTTATTCCAAATAACTACATGTACTACAAACTAAGTCCAGACGTATATTATTGTCTGTTAGAATTGAAACAGTTGTCCAATTTTAGCTCAATGTGACCACAGTTAACGTCATATAATTTTTTTTGTCATTTACAACACCATTAGTATTATATATAATGTTGATGTGTTGTGTTGTATTATATAGTGGAATGTAACCGCTATGATTGGGTGTAGTTTATAATAATGGCAGCCTCCTTAGTTAGTTTGTCGCGTTGTAAATAAATGAACTTCATGTGTAGAACCCCATATGTAGAACCCGATGTGTAGAATTTGGTATGCACAATATGATATGATATTTTACCACCCCTCACCTACTAATGATGTTGGAACATTGCATAAATATTTTTATTTTCTTTCATCTTTCTTTCGAAGAATTATGTCCAATTTCTTTCTAAGAAAGGACACTGAACCCTGTCACAAAAAAGGTAGATAGATGCTTCCAATGGATCTACCTTCCAAAACGTATTTAAAGAGTGAATTTCAATATGTTTTATGACCTACGAACGGGCAGACAGACGAATGGTTGTCAAAGTATTATTATACGTCCCACAGGCGTTAAAAATCCTGGCTTTTTTTTCAAACAGTTTGCCTGTCAGGTTAAAATTAATTCTATGCCCCATACTGACATCTAAACTATGTCAAACTTTCCTAAGCATGTTAATAGGAAATGTAAAGTTGGTTCTTAAACTTCATTGACAACACATGATATAGATAACGGCATGGGTTAATATTAATTATCTATATAGCTCGCATGATTATATCTGTTCAAGGAAATCTACGTTGATTCAGTTCTAATGACACTACATTGACTGTTTACAAACATTCAATGAATGTTTTATGTATAACATGTTATGCAAGTACCATTAAAACCATAGTTTCATACAATATATTTAAAGCAAAACTCCGTACAGTAAAAAGAGAATATTTGCAGTACTCCGTAAACAAGTGCCCAAGACCCCGTACACAAACATTAATTTTGTTTCGATTCATATCTCGGTCAATTTCGGATGAATGAAGTTGAACATTTGAACATGCACGTATATTGGAAAAACAAATAAATGTGCCAATTCAAAATTTTCATTAACTTCAAAATTAATGAGATATTTATTGCTAAAGGGTACTTTGGGCGAATTTCAGCACCGGCAATTGTTTTTCTTTGATCCGAATTGTAGCATTTAAAGTAATATGTCAACAATGTACGGTAATATTTGAACGGGGAAATGTTTCCGCACCATATAGCAATATTGATTATTCATATAAAATGAACACAAATAGGAGAAAAACGTGGTTAACCTACTTTTGCTGTTGTTATCCGTACGTTTTCTACAACATGGCTGACCAAAACTCCGTACTAGTGAACGGGGTCTTGACCAAGATCCGGAGTACGGATCCCTACAGTGATACCATTGCATGAGAAAATGGTGTTATTTGTTTTGTATCAGATGATGAAGCCCTCGCAATATTGCTTTTGTATGAAGTCATGCAGCATATTAAAAAAACAGAATAAGGTTTTTCATTAGTCACTTGTTAATTTGTTATTATCTTTTTCATACAATTAAGATATGGTTAAATTATGCAATGCTATTGAAAGAAAAACTTTACTCGGGCCTCAATTTATATACCTGAGCTGATCGGTCATGTGGCATGTTAGAAGTAAATAAACAAGCTTTCCATGCTTGTTCAATGACCATTTAACGTTCGGAAATATAGGTGCTGCTGAAGATAAAGAAAGGACTTAGCAATTTCGCTTATTATCACCTTCCCAAGTGGTCTAGTGGTTAGGATTCCACGCTCTCACCGTGGCGGCCGGGGTTCGATTCCCCGCTTGGGAAAATATTTTTATATATATAATTTTATATTGCCGTTCAGTTGACACACCATTTAAAGTTCGAAGAAGATCCTACGAAGGACACAACGTAAAATGTATTTTTCTTCTTCATATAGTTACACTACTTTCACTTTTACATAGCCATGTATAGGTAGACAATAAAAGCGTTTCACAACGTGTACTGTAGATTTCTCATATTGTGCATGTAGTCTAAACGTATTGTCCTTTATCAAGTTTGTCTAATCAGTTTAAACCACAATTGTCTTGCAATGCCTGTCACAACTTTTTATGAATAGAGTAGAGGTATGAAGAGAAATCTTCACCATTAAGAAACCGAAAGGGAGGAAGCGTAAGCGTAGCTTAGTATGCATGCACATTTATGTATGTATATAGAGCGAGAATATGAACAAATTAAATAAAATATATATTCAGTTCTGTTCAGTAAAATGAAAATGAAAATAATGCACCCATTTTCAGCTTCTGGAATGACAAATGCTTGAGAAGTTAAATATTTGAACGTCCTTGGTCATGATCACTTTCATACTATCTTTATTAAACTTGTTAAAACGTTTATCAAAAGAGGTTATGACACCTATTATTTTGCAACGTACTGCATGCTTGGTGGTGGACCCTTTTACAGTTCGCCACTATACTTTCCTTTTTAATTGTACGATGACCGGACAGCCTGGAGACCCTATGATGACGCCTACCTAAAGCCCATTGGGACGGTGGCGTTTGATGTTTGTCTATGATCTTTCTTGTCGTGCCCTTAATGGTTTATTCTCTTGTTGCTCTGGCTTCTGCCAAGTCTTTGAGTACCTTCTGTGTGGCTTTCTAGGCTATTGCTTTTTTTGTATTATATTTACACGAGCATATTCGTGTTTTACTTATATTGCCTATTTATACTGCCTTGTTGGTTAGAGATTAGATTATGACGGGGATTTCTTTATTTACACTGTCCTGTTTTAATAGGATGACAGTAGGGTAAGTGTGAGGTTTGGTGCACCCTAGAACCGGTTTAAACCCACAGTGGCCTACTTTGCCACTGACCGTTCCAAGGCGGTAGCCCTATTGTCAACCCTTTTGTGTTTGTGATGTCGTTTGCATTTATTATTACTTTTGACTTCTTGTTTGTCTGTTTGCGTGTTTGTTTCTGTGTTTTATGGTTGACACTCCTCCTTGAATGCTACTTTCCCTGTCCGATCTTTTTATATTTCTTTATAAACGCACTACGTCCCGTTAGTTTTCCCACACAACTTTTACAGCACAGCATTTGTTCAATCATTACTATTAATTTCAAGAATCGTATAAATCAAATTATGTTTTCATAATATTCTGTGGGAGCGCCAGGAACTAATTATTCAGCATTTTTGATCATTTTGATACTCCGCTTCAGGGATTCTTTTTTGTGAACAGTGCCGGACTATTTCATTGAAAAAATCTCAAAACGACGCCATTTTTTTTGTACAACTCGCGATTCAGACTGCCTTTGTAAACGTTCTACGTCAGATTACGTCATGCATACGTAGAATATGTTGACACGCTGGTAAAAGTTGAAACAGGCGAGTTGTAGGGTATTTCGTGGAACCTGATGTTACACTGCAGTGTGTTTACGTAAAGAATGAAACAGTTTGACTGTCGTAGAACCATGCAGATAAATAACAAATAAGTTTAGTTATAAATTGGAACTCGTTTTTCTGCATGATTTGTTTGATTATTTTGTATGCGAAGCACATGCATGTTTCCATGCCATGGCATGGGTTGTTCACACAATTTCAGTTTTAAACGTTGAGGTGGGTAAAGACATCCTGAAATAAAATTAAAACTGAGTGAATTTATAAACCCTGACAATTCGCATGAATGCGAGGATTAACCTTCTCTTTTGTGTGTGCGTGGGTGATGATTTAAATAGGACACTCACAAAATCTCTCCTCCAATTCTGGCTCTATTCGTTCTCGTTACCTCCCGACCCCAGCCACGACCAAGATTTCTCCTACACAGTGACATTCACTGGTATGGCTAAGACGGGGAATACCTATGATGGGCAGTGTCAAACGTCATAACTTGACGTGTGACCAATGGATAGTACAACAACAACCATTTCAAAACATCTGTCCCTGTCCACCCCTCACCCCATACTAAATTGACCTTTCTTTTGAATTTGCTTTATTCTGACTGCATCACCCAGTTACCACAATCTGGTACAGGGTTAGAATAGTCGAGGTGTTTACTTATTTACATGGCCTGCCATTTCTTGAAAGAAAAAAATAGGTCGACCATAACCGAATTTATTTTACATGACCTGCCATTTCTTGAAACAAAAATTAGAGTAAGACCGACCATAACCTTTTATTTTACATGGCCTTCCATTTCTTGAAAAAATAGGCCAACCATAACCACGAACAAGTTAGTGTCATAGCCAACATGTTTTATACCAATCTATGTTCTAACAAGCTTACTGTAAATTATAAATAAAATTGAATCCTTAATGAAATATTCAAATTTTAGATGATAGTTATGTAGAGATGTGTTTATATATTTTTTCATTTATTTCCATAGGGAGACATGATGCCTGCATGACTTCAGAACCAAATACATATTCTGATCTGACATGCGCTGTAACTCTTGGTTGGACGAGTTGACTGTTGAGGTTGAAGGAAAACTAAAAACATGGATTTCATAGAAGTTTGTATGCTGGTCTTATTTATATGGTGAAAAAAGCATTTCACATCATGATGACAATAATATATTTAGGAAGAATTACCTCAGAAAATTGCATTGCCCATTCATGGATTTTTCCCCAATTTAGGTCAAAAGGCCCTTTCCCCAAAACTGGTAAAAAGGCCATGGCTCAAAAATGATTTTCTTTTGATTTACATACATGTATTTCAAGTCATATCTCTGGGCTCCACGGCTCATTAAATAGCAACATTGCATTGAATATTTACATTTACTTTATTTAATTATTTTCTTTTAAAAGAAATAGCGTTCATTTCAAATAAACTTTATTTTTCAAGGAGATATACACACACACTGTAAATACACTGACGGTAGTGGTCTAGCTCTCTGTAACAGAGTCATGCATGGGGGACTTAACCTATACATTAGCATTTCTCGTTTATGGGTATTTTACTAACGTAAAATAAAAGGAAAATGCTGACAACTATATTTCTATAACTGGTAAAATTTAGGCATTGAATTATACATGTATAATGTGTTCAGCAGATGAAACTGGGGTTTCATAAGTGGCTAAGTGACACTATCCGGATATACCAGGACATGATTTATATTTGAACTTCTGTTATCTAAAGACGTAGGATGCTGTTGTTTCCTCATTACGTCATTCCTCATTCAGCTTACGTAAACTAATAAACTATACGAACTTTGACACGCGTGTGTTGAAATAATTAGCACGTGTAACAACACAACACACACGTGTCAGAGTTCGTATAGTTTATTACGTTGAATAGCAAAGTGATCGTATAGTTTTATTAAACAAGTAATTGTTGATGTAAGCAAGTTCAGTTCAAAACATAAAGTTAATCAGTTACTTCTGCAACAGAGTCAGATTCAATTACTTCCTAACTCTAACAACAATCTTGTTGCCGTAAACACCAGCAAAGTTCGTAACACCGAACCGTTCTTTATCGAACCAAGATACCATGACGAGAATGACACAAGAGGAACGCGGCCGAGCTGTCGGAATGTTACAGGCCGGAACACCTGTACGACAGGTGAGTTTTATTTTTTGAAATTTCAAAAGAATATCGATATAATTTATTTGTAGCTATTATTTTGGTGGCTATTTCCGTTTTTTACTTTATTTCAGGTGGCAAGAACCTTCAATCAGCGGCTATCCACCATCCAAGCTCTTTGGGCGAAATCAACCAAACCGGAGATGTGGCTGATCGACCCCGACGATTCAAACAGAGGGTGACAACACAACGGTAGGACAGATACATGATCGTATCACATCTCCGTGATCGTTTTCTACCAGTTACGACATCTAGGCATACTAGGGGGACTCTTGGACGTCATGTATCAACTCAAACCGTACGAAACCGATTACGTGACGTCGGTATTCGATGCCGTCGACCTCGGAAAGGTCCTATCTTAATGAGGAGACAATGCCAAGCTCGCTTAGCTTGGGCTAGGCGACATTTACGGTTCACCAGGGCCGACTGGGCGAATGTTCTTTTCGTCGACGAGACAAGGATTACATTACGTTGTGCCGACGGCCGCAAACGCATTTATCGCCGGCGTGGTGAGAGAAACAGCGCCAATTGTGTTCTTGAGGCGGACCAGTTCGAGGGAGGATCCATTATGATATTGTCGGGCATTTCGATGCACACCAAAACACCGATCGTGTCCATACAAGGCAACATGAATGCACGACGATATCAGACATCATTCAACCTGTTCTTATACCACACATTGCTGCAAACCGTGGTATGCAACTCGTCCAAGACAACGCTCCGTGCCATGTCGCCAATGTTAGTCCGATGAATGGATGGTAGATCTTACCTAATAAGTGCATTTTTTTTATTTTTCAGACAAGTTGCTGCCATTTTCACAAAGTGCATGGTTACGGTATACTAATGGAGCCAAGTGATGAACAATAATGTCAATGGATTATCTTTAACTACATCTACATGAAGAATGACATGATGCTTATTACTCAAAAATAAAATCCCTGGATCATCGGTTTTCCTCCTGCATAAATATCACTTTCATCCGTGCCATTGAGAGTGATGTGAAAGAAAGTATAGTTGCTTGTTTCGTACTCAAAGTCAATAAAAAAACAACATCCATTGAGAAGTTGAAGAAATACATATTTTTATTGAACATAACCATAACCATACATAACCAAGCATACATGTCGATGATGAGCTATGTTTTAAAAAAAAAAGTTCCCAATTGAAAGATTGAAAAAAAGGAGCGTCGGAGCGTACGTGTGACAAGTATTGAGTAGAAAAGGTTTAAATGCATTTAGTTGACCTTGGTGTACATAAATAGTATTAAAAGTACTTATAAAATGAATGTTTTACCGTATTTTTTTCCCAATTTGTATGAACAATCACGCTAAAATTTCAAGTTGTGATGGTATGTGTTATGTATCCAAGGAATAGAAAGAAAACATTGTCTGGCGTCCGGTACACTTTAAAGGGACACACGGCAATCTTGATTGTTTTAAAAACTCGCAGGTCCAGTTAGTTTTTCTACATAACTTGCATTTGTCCAATCATTAATATCAGTGTGTTTTTCTTCCTCTTATATAACGTAAGGTACCTGAAAAAACGGTACCATTCCCAAATTCGCTTTTCTGTGATAGTGAACGATTTTCCAATTTAAGGCAAAATGATGCGAATTTTCCTAATTGAATGGGTACCGGTACCATTCCCAAAAGGGTGAAAACATCACTGTAGTTATAAGAATAATATCAAGCAAATTGTCTTTGAATATCTTCTGTCCTGAGACCAACCGACCCTATCTTTTTAAGGGCCCGACTCTAAAACTTTTTATGAATTTTTCTTTTTTGTTCTAAACAATGATTTATCACAATATATCGAAGGTAAACTGACATCACCAGAGAACTTTCAATTGTATCTTCAAACTTGTATGCGGGTTTATGAGATAAATACATGTAGAATCTCACAAGATCTTGCTCCAAAAAAAAAAAAACTGCCTACCGACCTACCCTAATATGTTTAGAGCATGCAATAGGAAACACCTATTTTTTTTACCTGATGATAGTATAGTAGGAGGCTAAAGGAAAATCCTAGCGTTAGGCCTAGTGTACCAATAATATATTTAAACCTATGGTAGATATAACGAAGAAAAAATAAAATCACAAAATGTATTCAATTGCAATGCATGATTATCTACTGGGTAATGCCTTGATAAAAACTTCCAAGATTGACATGTGTCCCTTAACCTACCAAAACCTAACATTGAAAAAGCATGTTTCATCATCTAACTTGCATGACCTATTTATCATAATTCACTAGTGTAATAAATTTAAACATCTGCTCCCTAATTCATGAAGGATTGCAACCCCTTGTCTTCAAGCTTCTAAAGTTAGATTCATCTTTGCTGAAATACATGTAAGCATATGGCAGGCTAAACAAGTGTTTCCATGGAACACTCTATTTAGTAATAAACCTTGAGTAATTTAAAGATGAAAATGTTTGGTCTGGAAATTTCGACCACTCGGCTTTTTATTTTGCTAAATCATAACTATTAGTTTAAAGGGGGTTATATTGATCAATTCAAATAAAGTACTATTTTCACAAAACAAGAAATTATAAGCGCCGTAAAGCATCATATGAATTAGTATAAAATGAGTTTTAATGAATCAAAAAACTAGTCAAAAAAGAGTATGATAATGGACCATTGGAAATGGCCCGAGCACGACACATACGAAATATTGCAGTCTCGGTTTGATTGAGACTGTTCATGAGCGGTAGTGAAATATGCTAGCTACCGCTCACGCCCTCTAGCCCCGGGTTGAGCAGAACTCAATATTTATAAAATCAATAGTACTACAAGAAAAAACTTGATGCAAAGCATCAATTCGGCGCCAACATTTGAAGAATTAAAACATACGTTATTAAATAACAGTACACGTGTTTATCAGTTATTTTAACTATCTTATCATCAGTACTAAACCTTGGTATATTTAGTGGTCATGACATAATATTAAAAAACGTTGCTATGTTGACTTGGTTAAATGTATTATTTGAATTAACTAGGTCATTCAGACAATTTTCCAAACGGCCCGGCCAGACATCACGGCTGTCCCACTATGACCTGCCCAGGCTGTGTAGGAGCAGCCCGGCCAGACATCACGGCCGTCCACTATGACCTGCCCAGGCTGTGTAAGAGCAGCCCGGCCAGACATCACGGCCGTCCACTATGACCTGCCCAGGCTGTGTAAGAGCAGTCCGGCCAGACATCACGGCCGTCCACTTTGACCTGCCAGGCTGTGTAAGAGCAGCACGGCCAGACATCACCGGCCTGTCCACTATGACCTGCCCAGGCTGTGTAAGAGCAGTCCGGCCAGACATCATGGCTGTCCACTATGACCTGCCCAGGCTGTGTAAGAGCAGCCCCGGCAGACATCATGGCTGTCCACTATGACCTGCCCAGGCTGTGTAAGAGCAGTCTGGCCAGAAATCACGGCCGTCCACTATGACCTGCCCAGGCTGTGTAAGAGCAGTCCCCGCAGACATCACTGTGTGTAAGAGCAGTCCCCGGCCCAGACATCATGGCTGTCCACTATGACCAGCCCAGGCTGTGTAAGAGCAGTCCCGCCAGACATCACTGTGTAAGAGCAGCCCGGCCCAGACTTCTCGGCTGTCCACTATGACCTGCCCAGGCCTGTGTAAGAGCAGTCCCGCCAGACATCACTGTGTAAGAGCAGCCCGGCCAGACATCATGGCTGTCCACTATGACCTGCCCAGGCTATGTCACAGAAAGCAGCTCGGCCAGACATCACGGCCGTCCACTATGACCTGTCCAGGCTGTGTAAGATCAGTCCGCAGACATCACTGTGTAAGAGCAGCCCGGCCAGACATCATGGCTGTCCACTATGACCAGCCCAGGCTGTGTAAGAGCAGTCCCGCCAAGACATCACTGTTGTAAGAGCAGCCCGGCCAGACATCACGGCTGTCCATATGACCTGCCCAGGCTGTGTAAGAGCAGTCCGCCAGACATCACTGTGTAAGAGCAGCCCGGCCAGACATCATGGCCTGTCCACTAATGACCTTGCCCAGGATGTGTAAGGAGCAGTCCCGCCAGACATCACTGTCGCTTAAGAGCAGCCCGGCCAGACATCATGGCTGTCCACTATGACCTGCCCAGGCTGTGTCAACGAGCAGCTCCCGCCAGACATCACTGTGTAAGAGCAGCCCGGCCAGACATCATGGCTGTCCACTATGACCAGCCCAGGCTGTGTAAGAGCAGTCCCGCCAGACATCACTGTGTAAGAGCAGCCCGGCCAGACATCACGGCTGTCCACTATGACCTGCCCAGGCTGTGTAAGAGCAGCCCGGCCAGACATCACGGCCGTCCACTATGACCTGCCCAGGATGTGTAAGAGCAGTCCGGCCAGACATCATGGCTGTCCACTATGACCTGCCCAGGCTGTGTAAGAGCAGCCCGGCCAGACATCATGGCTGTCCACTATGACCAGCCCAGGCTTTATTTGGATGATACTCTATATAGAAAATGTTTACATTTTAATACAAGAAAAACTTGATGCAAAGAGTCTGCGCTGATAAATCTACTTTCGTTTTCAATACATTTGTCTGCATTTGACAGTCAAAATGAAGCATTACAAAATTAGCGATTTCCCGTAAACGAAATTTAAATGCCAAAACTTTCCGATATATCATCGTATTTTCTCATTTCTTAGCAACATTTAATGTAATTTGCCAATAATAATTAATCAAAACGATTTAAAAACGAGAACAATGTGAAAACATTTGAAACGCAGATATTACGATCGATAAATTTCGTTAAATTTTTCTAAAATTCGTATTACGCATTTAACCATTTGATTTTATAATCAGCCTCGTTTTCAGTCAAAATACAGGGAGACATCGTTTTAATGAAATGATTTTGTATAATTTTTGAATTATTGGTGCATCATTTCTTACAGAAATTCAAGAAATCGCTAAGCAGTTTTATCTCTTGTGTTTTATATCTTATTCTGGTGCGTTTTATAGCATGCTTTAAATGCCATTTAAACATTTTTAATTACAATCCAAACATACTCAACTATCAGTCCTTTTAATTCCCCATGCCTAAGGTCCAAGTACTACCACAGTATGTCCGGCGCCCTCAAGGGGCGCCGAACAACAATTTTAACCATCCCGAAGATGGCATGCATACGGCGGTGGACATGGAGTTATCCTTCTTTAATGTATTCCCCATGTCGTACGGCGTATGGTCCCAGTTTCTAAAAAAAAAAAATGCCCCGAAGAGCGAAATAAACATAATGGAATTTAGTTGGGAGCAGCGGTTATGAAGCCTGCGTATCACAAGTAACAGCCAAAAGACTAAATTAAAAAGCAGACAACATATCCTATAAGTGGTTAAACAATACCCAGAGCCTTTTATCGGTCGGAGTAGTGGAACCACCGAATCAAAAATTAAGTAAGAAAACAAAAGAAATTGAAAATGAACCACCGATAACTAAATATAAGTATCGGGCTCAGCGATCTCCAAAGATCGAATGAATAACAGTACTGATTGCAAGCGCGGGGAGACGTTTTACTGCCGCCACACTGCACAAGCAACGCCACTGTGTCAAGTCGTCTAGTTTTCCAGATTACATAACGAGTTCCGTTCTATCATAAAAAATATCATGCTCTTGTTATTTTAAAACTCCCATCTTAAATTAGTGTTTACTCATCATTTGCATTTGCCTCCGTATTTCAAATACTTGCATCAATTATTCATGGAGATTTTACTATCATCACTCTTCACGATTCAGTTTGATCTATATAGAGACTACACACTTTTGGAAAACACTAAGTCGGATAGAGGTTATGAAGAGAAATCGTCACCATTCAGAAATCGAAAGGGAGGTAGCGAAGGGACCGACCGCAGCAACATTATATTTGGGGGTAATACTGAAGTAGGCATAACCAACTGATCCCCGCTTGATGTATTTTTCACAAACTAGACAAAACATGTCATTTAAAAAGAAAAGAAGACCTGTGTACATCTCACAAGCCAACGCGTCTTCTAATTGCGAACTGAATTTATTTTGCTACTACCCGGTGACTGTTCGCATAGCTGTCAAAACCCAGTGGATGTCAAGAGTGATATGGGGTTCAAAGGGGCGGTTGTTTCTTGTGTTGGGGGTCAAGGTTGGCGGGGCGCAGGAAGTCCGAGATGGTCTGTGGTTCAATTTAATAGAATTTATTTGTCACTAATAATTATTTATCTTATTTTTAACATTTAAACACACATTTCAACGTCAAAGAAAAAAGGAAATTGACCATACCGGGTGGAGAAATTGAATGGGTGAACTACATTTTATAAAAAGAAGTCGGCAACAAAAAAAAAGGCAACTATTCAGAACGCGTGAGAACATAGAACGTATGCGTGTGAGCGTGATTTAACACAAAAATGCCTGTCCGACGCTCAATGGCGAATGCGTGAGACTTGACAGGTATGTGTTCGCTGTACGATTGGTAACCTAACGGACCCCTTCCTATAATTGTAATCCCACTGGGAGCTCGACATGTTTGCAAGTGAGAAGGTGCCGATGCTTACGGATGGTAGGAGGTATACAGTACTGGTTCTACTCAGGACACACACACACACACACACACACACACCAAAAAACAATAAAACCCGACTCATATATAGCCTAAAAATGTGCTGAAAATGACGTAAACACCATTCAACCAACCATCAACCTATACCTCAAAATTTTGTCCATTGAACACGGATATCCCCCTTTATCGCAGTCACAGATACACAGGAATCAATAGTGTGTAAGTAGGTCAAGCTCATTCTCATTGACTTTTTTAGTATGTTTTTCCATGCCATTTGAAAGTTGTATGATTTACTAAATGGGGAATCAAACGACCAGACAAGGGTAACACTATATGCCATGCCCACTTTCTTGGAGGGGTATCTAAACAAGGACAACCTTACCACCAGAGTATTCTGTCAATTGTGAGTGCTGTCACTGGATCCGAGACTGAGTCTGGCACGATTGTTTTACCACATGTTTTATTTCATTGGGATCATTCTAAGACCCACTTTTGTGTGATTAGACATTCAGCCATTCAGGGCAGAGTTTCATGGTAGTGGGTAGGCTAGATGTTGTATGATGATACCTGTAATTGATTTGAGTCAGATGCCTCGGTAATACAGTGGATAAGGTGTTGTACCTAAGAGCTGGGCTCGACCCCTGGTGATGGCATGTCTGATGGGAATATTTATCTCCATCTCATCACCATCTGAGGTTGTTGTTCCAATCAATAAACCCATAGTTCATATTGTTTGAGTCTATAATCCAAATGACCTTACAAACTGTCAGTCATATACATGTAAACCCATAACCACATTTTTTGGGGTGAGGAAGGCGGGAGGGGCGGGGGTGGGCGTCGTCGGAGGGATAATAGCCTATGTTTTTTTTTTAAAGGGCTCCCCGACCAAAAACAAACAAACACATATAAGCACACGCATCCTTGAGAATTGAGATGACAAAAAGTGTCCGCGTACCCTGTGAAAGTTTTAAGACCCATGTGACGTCACATTTCTTGTAACTTGTGGCGTTGGAATGTGGACTTCGGGGGAAAACACGGTCTTGTGATTGTTGCAATGTTTTTAATAAAATTAGAATTTAAAAGATCTATCATGTTACCGATTTATTTATAAACATTTAGCTACTGAATGACATTTTGTTCATTACCGTTTATAGTGACCAAACGTTTTTTTGGGTAGCAAAAAGTACTTTTTTCAAATTTTCTTAAAAATTTAAATACTGCTAGAGGAAGGATTAGATCTAAACTCATCGTTCATGCTCTTGTCTTTTTTCTCGCTGTTAAAATCTCCATAAAAATTGAATTACAAAATAAAAATAACTGAAGTCGATCGATAAACGGTCGACATTTTCCTATTTCACTGCTTTTTATCGGAGATAATTTTTACAATAACACAGCATAGACGGCACATTTTTTAAAAAGTAGAATATGAAAATAATGGTTATTTTTATAAGGAAATGGCTTGTATAAATTCTTTATGCATTTTAATAATAAAAAAGTGATTTTAAAAATGTTTTGTTGAAAGCACCCGATTGAAAAATATCTCATTATTTCCGCGTGAAATTGTATGGACGGTCATTAAACGTTTTTTTGGGTAGAAAAAAGTACTTTTCAGAATTTTAATGATATTTTGCAGGCTTGTAGAGGAAGTTTTTCTTGACGTCATTGCTGTCTCTTTTTTCTCGCTATAAGAACAAATTGTAATTATCAATTTGATTAAAAGCTCAAATTTCACTTAAATTTTCGAAACAGTCGGCGATTTGTAAATGCCTAGAAATTGTGTTTTTAATAAAACACAATAGACAAAACACGTAAAAACTTAAAATCCACTGTGTAACAAACGAATACATGTATTTGTTAATGTGTGTCATCTTTGTACATTGTCAGCTGAATACAATTTACATCACTGGTGTCATTTTGACCGCCATCCTGAAATCTGCTCAAAACGCAGTTTGTTTACGTTTTTGCGCGTGACGTAAATACCCCTCCGCGACGGCTTGGCGTTCCCACAGATTTACTGCTGATTATACTGCACCAATACTATATTTAAACCTGTAATAGAATAATGAGAAACAATGGTAATTCAAACTTTTATTTAATTATATGTAAACCGGTTTAAAGTCAAAATGTTACTGAATAAATAAATAGAGAATAAATTATATCAGAGATTGATGAACACGCCAAGATTGCCGTGTGTCCCTTTAATCGTCAACACCATTTTCCATGTGTGTATGTCTAAAAAGTGTGCTCAAAACGTTACAATAACCAGCAAATGTAACTTTTTCAACTAGGCTGAAGATAAAGACATCATCAACTTCCCAAGTGGTCTAGTGGTTAGGATTCCACGCTCTCACCGTGGCGGCCGGGGTTCGATTCCCTGCTTGGGAAAATATTTTTGTATATTTTATTTTGCTGTTCAGTTGGCACATCATTTAAATTGGAAGATCATACGGCGGACTCAGGGCGATATAATTGTATTTGTTTTCTTCATATATCTTATTTGTTTTCTTCATATATCTATACAGTTAAAATAGTTCCACACATCGAAATGTTTAACATAGACTTCTACAGGGATACACTTAAAAATAGACATCTCACAAGGCGTCGTTTTCTCATATGTTGCATTTATATTAATATTATGTAGTATAAACTGATGGTCCTCTGCCAAGTTTGTTCAGATAATGATCCTGGGATCAAAAAACCAGGATGGTCATATTTTTACAAAGATTTTATAGGAGCAACTTAAAGAAATATCTTTACAAAAGATAGTCGGCGCATTTGGGGAAGCACAATGTATAAGTGGCTGATGGTCATGAAGTGAAATAATTTTAATAGCGAAATGTAAGGTAGAGAGTAGAGCAATATAACGTTTTCTATCGGTATTCCGATAAAAGTTGACACGGGAGTGCCAGTGTGGGGAATTTAAACAAAATAAGTACAACTAGTGCCTTCCATTACGGAAGACCAATTGTTAAAATATTCAAAGGGCCATAACACTGAAAACAAGAGGCCCACGAGGACCTGAATCGATATACTGGCAAAGTGTTCTCTGTTATATGATGCTACATGCAAAATATCAAAGCTCTAACCTTGTGGTTTTAAAAAAAAAGAAGATTTTTAAATGTATTTGCTAATATTTCTATGTAAAACTTTTGACCCCCGGTATTGTTAAAATAACAACGCCTTGTGAGATGTCTATTTTTAAGTGTATCAATGAACCAAGGGTCACCATTTATACAACTTGGTATATGGACCACTATATGATTGCTAAACGCAAAATATCAAAGCTGTAGCCCTTGTGGTTTCAGAGAAGATCCGAGCACCTTGAAAAGTCTCGTGACTAGAAAATCACGGTGATCTGTAATTTTTAATAGGGTTTCATTACCAGTTACCATGTAAAATTAGCAATAAAACACAATAATTTATTTTCAATTTCAGCATTTCTATTCCTTTCTTCATCTTTTCCGGTCACAACTGAAGTACAGCGTAACAAATCACCTAACGATATACCATTTATCAACAACTACACTCTATAAACAAATGAAACTGGGATCACACGGAGGTCTCATGTTTTACATAGACAACATAACGGAAGAGAATTAAAACCATTTTCTCTGAAACCATAATGCGTAGATCTATCATATATTGCACATAGCATAAGCTACCAAGTTTGACGTAAAATGAATTATAATTTTCTAACTCTTAACTCGAGACTCTAGTTTTGGGGTTTGGTATTGCTGGTAAAAGCCGTTTATATTGTCTATAGAGTTTGGATTCTCAAACTATGTTAGTTATATATATATATACATCGTCGTCAGTAGGTTTAGAAACGGTGTAAATGTGTTGTAAAAGTTGGCTGTTGTTGGAGGGATATCTACTTTTTATATTTGCAATTTCGAATGACGAATATACTTTTAGTAATATAAACATAGAATAAACTCGCGTGTACCTCCTGACTAGTTAGGAATAATTTGGAATGTGTTTCTGCTTTTATTTATTCTAAAATAGGGAATAAAACATGATATAGTGGGGACTAATTAGTAAACGTAGTTCAGTTTACGCACAGTTGATCTCAAGTATACCGTAAGAAACGTTTATTTAGAGGACATCTTATTAAGTGGTAGATCTAAATAGCATTTTAATTGCACTATCCATTCCGGAAAATATCATCAAATTACAACAGTTATACCGGATATCCTCATTTCCGAAATAAGAAACTAATCACTTCAGGTTTGTTTTACGTCATTTTCAACACATGCAAGTCTATATATGACGGTCGATTTTTGTGTGGTGGAGGCAGCAGACCACCCACTTTTCCTGGGTAGTATTGTTCTTTAAACTGAAACAAATGTATATGTGATATCTTCGAATATGTTCATATAAAATACAAATCAGAAATATACCAGATTTGATTGTTGATCGGATGGATTCTTCTGGTGCAGTTTTCGGAGATGGTAACACAAGTTGAATCTTCCTGTACGAACACATGTGAGTAAACTAGCTGCTAAATATTTTTTATATATATATACTTAAAGAAACTAACCCTCCAAATAACGGCAAACTTACTATGCACAATTGTTTATCAAAACTCTATCCAGGCGTTCAGGTCATAGAATAATGTATATGTGCCGATAAAAAGTATGGGTTTATTGAAGGTTTCTTACAATACCCGTGAATATGCGTAAAATGAATTATGAGTTGGTAACTCTTAATTCGAAGCTCCAGTTTTGGGGTTTAGCCTAGCTGGTTAACACAGTTTATATTGTTTATATTGAGTTTGGATTCTCGACCGTCATCAGTCGGTTTAGAAACAGTAAACATATGTTGTAAAATTTGGCCTAGCTGGTTAAAACAGTTTATATTGTGTATACTCAACCGACTGACAGTCGGTTTAGAAACAGTGGACATACGTTGTAAAATTTGGCTGTGGTTGGCAGGTTTTTAAGGAAACAGGAAACGCACCTTAACTAATTTCGCCTAAACTAGCAATGTATTAAATGCTATATGTA